>VDFB02152035.1:0-27635 GCA_007258455.2 Sequoia sempervirens | reverse complement strand
AAATAAATAGAGAAAATAGATGTGAAATAGATGTGAATCAATGTGTGTATGTGATTCTAGTGTGGAAAATCAATGTGAATTCTAAATGTTGAGTTTCTAAATGTAGTGAGCTAAAGGTGTACTCTATCATCCATGCATGTCTGCAAGTGGTTGAGTGAATTGTGGTGGATTTCTCCATTGCATTGAGACTATCTTCTCTATGTAACATCTCTTCTATCTTCCTTGTATCTCTATTTTAGTGAGTCCTCCGGGTGGTTAACCCTTGTTGGACAGTGAGTCCTTGTTTTGGTAGTGAGTCCTTGTTTTAACAATGAGCCTTATTAGGCAGTGAGCCTTTTGTAATCAGTTTTGATACTCTCTATAGTGTGAGCTAATCCTCACTGTGGTTTTTCCCTTATTGGGTTTTCCATGTAAATTTGGTGTTATTGTGTTTGTGTAATGCTTTTTTACTTTCTGCCTTTGTACTGAATGTTTAATCATTTAATGGTTTGTGATTGATCTCTGGTGAAAGAATTTAAGAGTTAAATTTGTTACAACTAATTCAATCCCCCCTCTCAATTGTCATGTTCAACAATTGGCTCAATATGAGGTTCCAAACGCCACTTATCATTGACCCCACACTTATGTGGGAGATCCACTAGAGGACTCTAGCTTTAAAAATGGTTAGAAGATGTGGACAAATATTAGGGAAATGTGGATACCCGAAAAAAGAATTGGGCCATGTATCATGAGGAATATAACTATACAAATAGATTATTTCAATCAGATCAACAAAGGCTATATACTGGTGCAAGAGGACCTACAAATCCTTAAGTTGGGGAGGAAATGATGAGAGTTGGGAAAGACTACTCTAATTTAAAAAAAATGTACCTCTTTTTTTGTCTTATGACCACTTTATCCAAATATTTGTGAAATAAAATATTGCAAGGTCCTATTGGATTATTTCAAAATACAAGTTTAATACCTTACGGTATTTTTAGATTAAGATCACTAATTGTAGGTTGGAATAATATTTGATTTTGTAGAAGGCATACATTTTTTTTCAAAAAAGGGCTATGGAGATTCCTCACATGGAGTTTATAATATTCCAAGAATATTTTTGAAGTTGTGGAAGATCTTCTTGATCTCTACACATGTTTTGAAATTTGGTGAATGAATAAGATGTCATCCACTTTCCAAACAATAACCAAGTGGAAATTAGGGGAAAACTAAATGATAGTTCCAACAAGACTTCTCCAGAGATCCTTCACCATTCTTATCGCCCACACTAAAGACCAACTACAGATGACTATTGAAGATGTGAAATTGCATGATCAACGCATTGCATAAATTACCTAAATTAATTAATATATGTAATTGATAAACTAGATAATAATTGCTTTCATTCTTTTTAAAAGACTCTTAGTTCAAATTTAGTGATTGTTGAAGAATATTAATTAGAACCTAATAACCGTTGGTTATCAAGTAACATATATGATATATATGTTGTATTATAGATGTGAATGCTCTCTCTCTCTTGCTTTTTATTTTTGACAAGAACACTAGAAACAAAGTTCAGAACTCTATTATTTTTTGAATTAAGCTTGTAACTTGTTCCAACTAGTGAAATAAAAAAAGAAGTTTTTCCAAGATATTGATTGTAGACCGTTAATTGGCCTCTCTTTAGAGGTGGAGCAAGGCCCTTTTCTAACCAAAGGGTGGAGGCTAGTACCTTTAGCATTAGGATATTTCATTTCTTCTATAGTTAATGCTAATTCTTGAATGTTCATTTAATTTACTTTTGTTCTCTATTAGTTGCAACTATCCATTTTGAATTCATAATTTACCAAACTAGATTTTTTTGCAAGTTTTTTTTAATAGAGTAGTTTCTATTCCAGTATATTAGTTTCTTTTTAATACATTGGATTAGCTCTATTGTATTAGATTCCCTTTCCTTTTCAAGCATTAGATTAGATTCTTTTCAAAGAATTAAATTATATTATATTTTCATTAAATTCTTTTACCAAAGCCTACCGTAAATAGCCATGGGCATTGCTCCAAATTTGGCATTGGAATCATAAGTCTATTTAAATGTAACATGAATGACGACCCTTGTTACTATGTAGGAATAAAAGAGAATTAAACAATGAATTTGACTATGTTGGAAATAAAAAATTAAAAAAATAGATTTAGGGGAGAGGACCCAGTAGTTGAGCACCCTAACTTCGTGCTTCTCAAAATCCTACTTGGAAATTTCAAATCAGTCCCAAAATTTTAAAATAGTTTACTTGGCAAGTCCCTTACTTATAACTAAGTTTTTAGGGCCACAACATCAAATATGGTGCCAAATCAACATGCATTTTTTTGAGGTGTCCAAAAAATCCCCCAAAAGGGTTAGAGCAATAGTTGTTCTCTAAGTCATGTTTTATTAGTGCATTGATGTGGAATCACATGATTTGTTGCTTTTTAGGTCTAAGGAATACATTTCATTCAGTTATCGGTACTCATCATTAACACTAACAACTTTAAATTCATAACTATTGGTACAATATTGTCAAAAATATTGGGCATTAGATCAAAAAATACTATAACAACTATTGGAACATGCTCAACTATTGGGTCCTTTCCCCTACCTATGTAGAAAGTGATTCAACCAAAAAGTGCTTGAAATTAGGTTCTAAAGTTGCCTATGAAATTTGGAACTGATTAAACTTAAGGAGAAGGCTACTATATACAAAAT
Source organism: Sequoia sempervirens (assembly GCA_007258455.2). Taxonomy (NCBI): domain Eukaryota; kingdom Viridiplantae; phylum Streptophyta; class Pinopsida; order Cupressales; family Cupressaceae; genus Sequoia; species Sequoia sempervirens. The sequence goes on along the minus strand of VDFB02152035.1, from coordinate 24,916 downwards.
TACTTATCTAATAACATTGACTAGTATTGAGAGCCACCGTGACTATATAGACTTGACATTTATCAAGAAGCCCATTGACCAAGTGTCTTTACTTCTTAGAATTTCTCACCTATCAATGGAAAACATAAGGCATGCAATTAATAATATTAAACTTAAGAGGTCTTGATAAACATGAATGACAAAGTGAATGCAAGTTGAAGAAACAAAAACAATTACCTAGTAAATGAAATGGGAATGATCTAAATATGACAAGGATTAGTGGTAACACCACAAGGAATAATCCCAATAATTTTTAAGTTTTGATCTAATCAATGTGTCATTTTTTAGCATAGATGAGTCCTTAGGCCTAATATAGATTTTTGTTAGCAAAATGGGCTAAAAGCCCATCCAAACAAGGCCTAAAAGCAATAAATGACAAACTATAGGGTAGCCTTGACCTCTCTTGATAACCAACATGTTGGAATTATCTATGTCAGACATAACTATACAAATTATGAGTGCTTGATCAATAAATTCAAAGAATACTTTGTCAATGGAAGTTTTTTTGAAACTCTATAGAATCTTTTGAAATTGACCTACAAGCACACTTTCATGAATGAGAACCCTATAAAAACAAAGGTTAAAAGGGAGTCTACCTTTATCAATACCCTTGTGATATTTCAAGTATAAATCCACATTGAACTTATGATAAATAAAAGTCCATAAAAATAACATATGAAAATAAATTAATCTAAATAAAAATATAACCACTAAAACTTGTAGGATGATGGTATAGGGTACATGGGAACTTACCAAAGCTAGTAGGATGAGAGAATGGTTTTGTAAGAGAGGTTTTGGATCAATCATAAATGGTTTCAGGGTGTCAAAAGGGCTGAGATCAAAATGACAAAACACTAAGGAAAATTATTGAGCACTAAAAATGGAAGATGGGGAGAGAGAAAATGATAAAAAAGAGTGATATAAATGGATTGTGAAGAATTGGAAAGGTCTAGGGGAGTGGTTTGAAGAAGAATCGATAGAAAAATTAGATATTTATTTATTTGAAACAAAAGACATAAATGGAAATAGCTCACCCTATTGAAATCCTTAGAAATCAACAACCTATTGAGAGAGATCTAGTTACAACATTGTATGGGGGCTAAAGAAAAAGTACTTTACTTTGGGGATAAATGAAGCTCACTCTTAAAATTTTTGAGGTAGTGTTGGGGTCTTTTCCATGAGCAAAAATAGCTAAAACCATGTGAACAACTCAAAAATTCTCTTTTCCTATGTAAAATGAGGCAAATACAATATGTTTTAAAGAGCTTTCTTTGAGATTTTTGAGATGAAAACATAATGGTTTGGAAGACCTTATAATTAATTATATTTCATTCAAATAATATGGTATGAGGATGAAAATTCGAGGTTGCCATATTAGGTGGCAAATTATAGGGTATTGTTAACAAATAAAATTTCAACTCAATTTTCTAGTGAAAAATAAGCTTGAAGGCGGGGACATTGTGGTGGTTTTCTTCATTATTTTTGTGTTTATTAAGGTAGGCTTTAGGATGGGAAGAGGTTAGGTTTAAATAAAGAATGAGGTTAGGCATAACATTTAAAGGTTTGGCAAGGGGGTAAAGGGGGGTAAATCAAAGGAAACTTAATGTGGGGTTAGGTCATGGGATGTGGATAAGAATTAAATGAAAAGGAACACATAAAAACTCTAAATAGGGTCATGAGATCAACATAGGAAAGGGGATATGTAGATCTAGGGATGACATAGGCTAAGAAAAATGGGTTCAAACAATACAAGATGCACACACATAAGCTAGGGGCTAAAATGGACACAAAAGTGTAATAAGGAAGTTGTAGGATATACAAATTTTATTGTTACAATTATCAATTTATCATTTATCATTTATTTTATGATTGTATTGTGTTTTCAAATCATAGATTTTTTTTCCTATATTTCATTTTTCTATCATATTATATATAATATTTTTTATTAATATATAACATCCCCCCACCATCCCCTAAATTTTCAAAAAAATACCATCCTCAAAGACCTTTTCCCTTGTACTTCCATCCTCCCATCTTAGAATCTTAGGGAAATAAATTGGTATAACATAAAGCACATGGATGGGCATGAGATAAAGACTTTAGTGCATAACAAAGGATTTAAAAGGCCCTTAATTTAATATTTTTAGATAAAATAATGGGCAATCTAATGGGGCTCTTAAACATGAAAATATAAACATATATCTTCAAATATGGATAGCAACCAAACACCATATATCAAAGGATTTACAAATATGACTCAACCTCTAAAAGAGGTTGTCATTTACTACCAACCCAACCCTACTAACCAAACCTTTCAATTTTAACTCACTCTTTCTATTTTAAATCAAACAATCACACCATTTTCAATGAGGCATTCTTTTTGGCCTCAACTTTCCTACTTTTAATCATATTCTATTGATAAGCACCATGTCTTAAGGGAGATATCAATTCTTCCCCGTCACTATTGTTTCTTACATTTGTGGCATAATCCTCTTTGAAAGAATTATACTCAAGTATACCTTGCATCTTATAATGTTCCTTTAAAGAAACATACGATAATTATACAAGTTTTAAGTATTTTATTTCTATCCATTTCTCTCCTATTTGGGACATTTTCCTCAAGGCCTCAAGATGCATCATAATCTATTGCAAAATCTCATCATCTTTCCTTTCCTCTAAAATATTTACCTTTCATTTTCAATCCCTAGATCTTACCATCCTTAGTTTGGGAAGCTTTTTATTCATTATTCGCTTTGTCTTGCAAACACTTTAGATCCACTCTTAAAGAACAACCCACCATTTGATGCTAAGGGCTTACATCCTTCTACCAAGAAGATTTCCTTAAACATTTTTAGAATTTATGCATTATTCTATCTTATGGCCCACTTGGAAATAATTCCAATAACAAAAGGATATTTTCTCATATTATAACAATTGGTTCCATATTGCATTCCCTACTTTAAAATCCATTTTTATGGTAAACCTTTACCCAAATCTATTTCCACAAAAATCCTTACTAAATTTTTAAGCATGTTCCTATGTGTCTCATGAGACAAAGCCACAACCTTTCCCAAAGAATCATCCATCTTTTACAAAGTAGTGTGTGACAAAAAATATAAAGGAAGATTTATAAGCCTTACCCAAAAAGGTACAATCCTATATATTTCACAAACAAATGAATTTGGGAAACCACAACTTTAGAAATAAAGATGTCTCACCCTAATACTAATGACCATTTTATAAGAACATATTCCTATCATTCAAAGAATCATAGACTATCACAAAAAGAACCTTGCACATAGAGACAAATTACATTGATACAACAAGAAAGGGGCTCTAGGTTTGCTGCATAATTGATTATGCAGCTCAAGAAGAGATAGCCATACAAAACTAAATCACCCTATTAACCCCATCTATGAGTAATGATCCATTTTGATCCATTCATCTTCACCTAGCTTTAGTAATTATTTTTGGGTTATTTTAAAATTATTATACCCCACATTTGTTGTCATTCCCTTGCACATTAGATGTCCCCTTCCCATCTTTTTCATTCTAAGACTACTTGCTCATGATATTCACATAAGGTTTTCAATAGTTTTTTTCTATCTAAAATATTGGAGCATAAAGATTCCATGTTTTCCCCCTCCATCTTGTTGCTAATGTGGAGTAATAGACACGATTTAGCCTCTAGTAATGAGACCCACCCAAGAAACTCAAGCATCCACCTTCTCTCCATTGGGCTATTGAAAACCATTATCCTCATGCTTTCCATCCTCTACAATAGAGGTAGATGCTTGTTTCATATCTATTGATGCTATTATTGTGAATTCACTTGCACATTTTCTTTTGAAAAGATATTAGGGTTACTTTCACTCTTCATCCTTCCAACTAGGTTTCCACTCTCTATTAACATATATGGAATCCCCATTTGATGCCCTCAATTTAATATTATACACATGCACTAGATTCAATTAAATCAAAGTGAACCTAGTGTTTTTTCAAGTAACCTGTCAAAGAAGATAGTCATATTGTGCCTCAAAATAGTCCCAACAATGTGTAGAGAAAAAATAAGGTGCAATAAGAGTGCAAAAAAGGGGTTTTGAGTATTTTTCAATAAAAATGCACATCTTAACATATTCAAACATTAAATGAATGAAATTAGTGAAGCAATAAATGTTCAAAACGACATTTTGTAATGGTTGCTTTGACAACTTGTTACTGCTAAAGATAGGATTCAAAAGCTGGAGATGACGGTGCTCAATAATAAGTTGGATTGGCTAGGGGAAGTCGAGGATGTGGGGCATTGGAACCTTCTATCCAACCTTGCCAAGACCTTTATGAATTAGGCCAAGATGGAGTCAGAGATTAATGAGATCAAATTTTCCATTGGGACCTTTGAGGGGTGGAAAAAATGCAAGATGAGATGGTCACCATGAGAAGCAATCGGGAGAAAACTCTTCACAGCCTATAGGACATAGTAGATTATAGCAAAGAAATAGTAAAGAATATTATTGTCGCTATCTAGGTGTTCCAGCAAGAGCTCAAGAATTGTCATGGTAAGTGCATGGGGAAGGATCTTCCCGAGACTATTGTTACTAAGAAGAAAGGAAAAAATGTGGACAGTTCTACCTCTCCCTTGATCAATTATTGTGAAACCAAGAAACACGAACTGCTGACATTAGAAGAAAAATTGCAATTTTTAGCAAATGAATGGCAGACAGTCAAAGGCCTTTGGTTGCTAGGTGACCAATAACTATCTTTGGTTTCTTGTTGGCCTCTTTTTATTTATGTACTTTTTTTTGTTGGTCTTTTAATTTTACTTTTGTTTTTTGGGTGTTTCACTTCTCGTGAGCTCCCCTATGTGGCCTTTACGACTATTTTGTAATGGGTACGGGTCTTTCCCATCTTTATCTTAATCAAAACATATTCAAACATTAATAATCAAAACAAGTAAAAAAAAAAACTATTAATCAAAAACCACATAATTAATCTCTACAATCAATCCCTATTTAAAAACTAAACTACTACACTAATAACCTTCCTTCACCAAAGATTAATAAACAAAACAAACTTATACACCTATTTTCAACGTTGAAAGAACAATGAAATTAATAATATAAAAACAAATTACAATTATAAAACACAATTTTAATATTAAAAACACACGAATAATAAAATCAACATTCTTCAAAATAAATAAATTTTAAATTAAATAATACATTTAATAGATCTTTCTACCAAACAATTAGATGAAAGAGTCAAATGATATATACAACTATAAAACAAAACCGCTAAACATTTTCAATTCGAAAATTAAAAACTTGGGCATTAAGTAACGCCTTTTTTTCGTTGATTCAAATCACTTACGGCTCTACGTAAAACACAAAGAAACAAGACAATAGAAGTCGCTGTCACATTGACTTTGAAAGCTCTTTGAATTAAATGCTTTAAATGCTTTCACACCTCTAGTTCACATTTCCTTTTCATGCCGGATATTTTTATAGATAACTCCTCCCTACAAATGCCACGTGTTACGGGAAGTGTGTGGAAGTATATCATAGGCTTCATGATCTGAGGCACCATACAACTCAAACTTGCCCAGGGTACTAAAACGTTTTTCTTTAATTATATTTCCCCCTTTTGTAGGATTTCAAGCATGAGTTTATATTGAAATACTGATAAATAATATGTCACATAACTAATTTATATAAACAAATTAACCTAAATCAAAACTTGTAGGATGATGGTAAAAGGTACATGAGAATTTAAAAAGTTAGTAGCGTGGAAGAATGGTTTTGGAAGCAAGGTGCTGGATCACTTTTCAGGGTTTTCGGGTGTCAAAGAGGGCTGATATGTAAATGGTAAACCACAAGTTTGAAGCACTCTAATGAGGGTTTGATATGGTAATGGCTCTAAACTCCAAATGGTGTGACAAAAGGGCTTGTATTCACAAAGGGTTAATAGGAAACACACTAAAATAGTAAAATGGTTCCATGATGATGTCAAGATAAATGGAAGATGGTTTGAAGGTTTGCAAGTGTGAAGTACAAAAACGACTTAATTTGGATCTAAGAAAATCCAAGTGGAAATGGCAAAACACTAAGGCAAATGCTTGAACAAAGGAAATAGACGATGGGGAGAGAGAGAAATGAATTGAGGGTGATAGAAATGGATGGTGAAGGATTGGAAAGGTGTGGGGTAGAGGTATTCAATGAGGAATCTAAGAAAAATTAGATAAATAACTTCATTTCAAACAAAAATCATAAATGGAAATAGCTCACCCTATTGAAATCCTTATAAATCAATTATTGTCATTGATGTCAAAGGGAAGAGTTAGATTGTACACTATCATCCATATATTGTTGAGCAAAGAAGGAGGCAATTTAAATAGATTAAATTGCATTATTTCAAGGTGTTTTAAAGACAAGTTCCTTTGTTGGCTGACTTGCATAAAGTTAAATAAATTCATATTTGCTAGGGGTCGACCTCATGAAAGTAAAATAAAATAAATTTATTGCTAAATGGGCCAACCTCATTGATATGTGCACCTTCCTTTGGTAAAATATATTTCATGCCCTTTGGGCTGACCTTGTGAATTTGATCACCTAGATTTGGAGGGAAATGAAAATTGAATAAATATTTTATCTTGGCCGACTTGTTCTTGAGAGATGCAACCATTGGTAAACAACAGTTGGTATAAATAGAAGTTTATGTTGAGATCATTCAAGAAAGCAATCTATTGAATATCAATTTGATTTCAAGGTAGATTTAAGCAAACTATAAGTGCAAATATGAGGAATTCATGTGAAGCAATTTTTGAAGATATTTTAGATGCAATGAGCAAATTATATTAGACATTATGAGCAGTCAATTCTTAGACTTTTAGTAGTTTGTTTCAGACCCCTTTTGAGTAGAAATTTTGAAGCGTATGACTAGACATTGAAGGTAATTTATTACAAACATTAAGGGCGAGTAAGTGTTGACCTTTGAGCAGAGTTTCTTGAAGAATATTAGTAGATTTAAGAAGCAATTTTTGAGCAGATTGGTGAAAGGTTTCAAAACTGATTGAAGAAGGAGATCAATAATTTATCTTTTACTATTTTGGAGGTTGGTGCCTCATTCTCAAAGAGATCTGTGTCTCTTGTTGAGTTAGTGCTTAGTGGAGGGGATTGGTGTCTCCTGTGGGTTGGTGCCTATGAAGTTGTAAGAAGATTTCTATAAAAGCAATATTTTGCCATGGTTTTCTCTCGCAACTGTTTCCATGTAAAATTGTGTGTGCATCTTGTGTTCTAATTTGCTAGATCTTACTTGTGTGGAAATTTTGATTATTGCTTATGATTGCCAAAATAAATTCAAAAGGATGTTCTTATATAGATTCACCCCCCCTATTAGTATAAGTGTGGGTGTGTGTGTGTGTGTTTCTTCATTTCTTTCCTCTAAAACATTTACCTTCCATTTTCAATTATTGGGCCTTAACATCCTTAGTTAGGAAGCTTGCTATTTATTATTGGCTTTGTCTTTTGAGCACTTTAAATGCACTCCTAAAAAACTTTCCATTTGATGCTAAGGGCTTACATCCTTCCACCAATAAGATTGTCCTAACAATTTTTTAGATTATGTGCATTCTTTCACCTTATGGCCTACTTGGAAAATAATAAAAGGATAGTTTATCATAATCTAATAATTGGTTCCATATTGCATTCCCTACTTTCAACTCCATTTTTTATAGTAAACTTTAACTCAAATCCATTTCACAAGAAGTCTTGGTAAAGTTGTAAGCACATGCCTATGGGTATTATGAGGCATAGCCATGAAATTTCCCAGATAATCACCCATCTTTTACAAAGTAGAGTGTAACAAAAACTGTAAAGTGAGATTTAGAAGCTTTACCCAAATAAGTACAACCCTAATTTCTCATGAATAGATGGAAATCGGGAAACCATGACTTTAGAAACAAAGATGCCTCACCTTAATACTAAGGACCATTTTCTAATAAAATATTCCTATTATTCAAAGAATCATAGAATATCACAAAAAAACCTTGCACACAGGGATAAATCACCATTGATACAACAAGAAAGGGGCTCTAGGTTTGCTCCATCCAATTATGTAACTTAGGAAGAGATGCTATAAAGAGCTAATCTGCCCTATCAACCCCATCTCTGAGTGACACTCCATTTTGATCTCTTCATCTTCACCTAGCTCTAGTAACAATTTTTGGTCTATTTTAAAATTATTACACCCACATCTACTACCACTCTCTTGCACTTTAAATCTTCCTTTCCCATCCTTTGGTCGTAAGACTACTTACTCATGATATTTGCATACGACTTAATATTTTTTTTCTATCTAAAAGATTGGAGCATAAAAATTGCATGCTTTCCCTTACCTATCTTGTTGCAAGTATATTAAGTAGTCTCGATGCCATTTTGCCTCTAGTAGTGAGACCCACCCAAGAAACTCAAGCATCCACCTTCTCTCCATTGGGATATTGCCCATCATTATCCTCACACTTTCCATCCTCTATAATAGAGGTTGATGATTGTTTCACAATATCTACTTTGCTATTGTTGTGAATTCACTTGCAAACTTTCTTTGGTATTAGGGTCACTTTCACTCTCCATCCTTCCCACCAGGGTAGCACTCCCTATTAACCTATGTGAAATCCTCATTTGATGCCCTTAATTTATTATTATGCACATGCACTAACTAGTTTGGATTAAATCAAAGTGAACCTAGTGTTTTGTCAAGTAACATGTGAAAGGAGATTGTTTTATTGTGCCTTGGAATAGTCCTCACATTATGAAGAGGAGAACTAAGGTCCAAAGTGCAAAAGAATGATTTTTCAAGTAATTTTCAATAAAAATACACAACTTAACATATTCAAACATTAAATAGAAACTAGCAATAACACAAACAAAAACTATTAGTTAGAATCCACACAATTAATCTCTACAATCAATCATAATTTAAAAAGTAAACTGCTAGACTAATAACCTTCCTTCGACACAAAACTAATAAGCAAAAAAAAATTATACACCCATTTCAATGTTGAAAAGAACAATAATGATATAAAAAAATTCTAATTATAAAACTCAATTTTAATATTAAAAGAACATGAATAATAAAATCAACATTCTTTAAAACATAAAAGTTAAATAATATATTTAACAGATCTTTAGACCAAACAATTTAATAGTAATATTAAAACTTGTTGTTGTCATTATTATTATTAAATGGCAATCAATTTTTTATTAAAATAAAAAAATTATAACATTCACAAAGTCAAAAATAACTCATTTTTATTTGTGATAGGAAACATTTGGGGGTGAGAACCCTCATGCCACATATTATGAGAATATTCAACAACATCATTCAACAAGTCTTTCCAAGAGATTGAACAATTAGTCTAGCGATACCCCTTTCTAAGAGTGGTGATGTTAATAATCCTTTCAATTATAGGACCATAATGACCAACCCTTTTTTGGAAAAGTTATTTGGTAGTATGGTTAAAAAAAAAACCAACAAATAGGCAAAAAAAAACAAAAACGAGAAAAAGGTCAAGTAAACTTTAGACCTAAACACTCTACGGTTGATAACAAAATCACTTTGAGGTATATCATTGAAAAAGTTTGGGGAGAAGGAGAAGATGTTTTTTGTTGCTTTATTGACTTCAAGAAGGCTTTCGATGTTGTCCCCAGGGATAAACTATGGTGTAGAATGAAATAACTTGAGATTCCTATGCATTTGAGAGCCCCTGTCTACAGGGTTTATGAAGAGGTTAAAGTCAAAATCAAAACTTTGGCAGACATTTCAAAAAGTTTTAGGAGTGACATTGGGATCAAGCAAGGGTGCCCCCTATCCCCTACACTCTCCTGTTGATATATTGACAAACTTGAAGAATGACTAAATTGGTATGGTGAAGATGGGGTCCGTTTGGGAGAGCTTGCGATAAAGCTTCTTTTATATGCTAATGACCTCATTTTGATTGCTAAATCAACTTACGGGTTGTAAGAACACTTATATGCCCTTGAATATTTTTGTATAGTGGTGGGGATGCAAGTCAATACTAGTAAGACCGAAATCATGATTTTCTCCAACAACAAAAAGAAAAAACAACATAAGTTCTACTTCAATGACAACACTCTTGAAGTTGTAATTGAGTACAAATACCTTGGGATTGATTTCAACAAGAAGCTTAGTTGGGAGAGTTGCAGAAAGAAAAGATCTTTGGGTGGTTGGAAAGCTTTATATGCCCTTCAAAATAAGTGTAGAGAGGTTGAGCTATGGGATTGGAAAACTACTTAGATTCTTTTTGGGCTTTTAGTGCTTTCAGTGGTGCTCTGTGGGTGTGAATTGTGGACTAGCAACACCTTAGAAAGTGGAAACAAATTGAAAAAATTCAAAAACGCTTGATCATAAGCAAGTTCAAAATAAAATGTTCAATTCCTTGCGAGATTATGCTGAGCGAAATAGGAGTACTCTATTGAAGCAATTGCTATGGTGTGTCTAATAAGATATTTAAGAAGATTTGAACAAATTTAAATTAATAGATGGCCTAAGGTTGTTTTCAATGACATCATTAGCAAAAGAAAGAAGGTATGGATGAAACAAAACAACAAATGAATGAACAAATGAAATATATACTTGTATGCCTACCCCACAAATAACAAAGAGCTAAATTTTTTCGTTTTGGATAAGTTCCACAAACAAATATGAGGTAAAGTGTTAGGGAGAAAGAAGAAATATTATCTTGAGGTGTTCAAGTCCACATGTGATCATCAACAAAAAGCATACATAGCGGCTAATATCCTGTGGAGAGACAAGATTCTTATTGCTCAATTAAGAACCAACTCTCATCATCTCCAATGTGAAATAGGGTGATAGAAAAGACCTAAAGAAACATGGGAAGAAAGGGTGTGTATTTTTGCAATAATGTGGTAATGAAATCAGAAAAAAGCACTTTATTATGGAGTGCAATGTCTTCAAAGACATCAAGAACAAAAGTTCCAATATCATGACAATTGTTTTTTGATACTGTCTATTAAGAAAGAGACTATTGAAAAGATGAGAATGCTCATAATCTCTTTGACTAAGAAAATAAGGCTGACTGTCCCATAAACTATTTTTAACCTCGTAAACCGTGATTAATTCATTAACCCTTTATTTTCAATTCGAAAATTAAGAACTTCTGCATTGCTTTAAGTAGTAGGTAGCGCATTTCTTTTCGTTGATTCGAATCACAGCCTGCTTATGGTAAAACACAAAAATACAAGATAAAACTCGCTGTCACGTTGATTTTGAAAGCTATTAGAATTCAATGCTTGCGTATGATCCTGTTAAATGCTTTCACACCTCTCATTTACATCCCCTTTGACAGGCCGGAGATTTCGATACATTTTCGTCCTTAGCAAGGCGGAAAATGTTTGGAAGACCTCCTTCGCGGAACTCAGTCATAAAAATTATACATTTAAACGCTTAATTTAATGACCGTTTATTTAGTTTATTCAATCATATATTAAAATTAAATTTGAGCTTGTTGAAAGAATCTTTTATAGATAAACCTTCTTCCTGTGTTACAGAAGTGGGTGAAGTGTTTCATAGATTTCATGATCTGAAGCAGCGTACAGCATAGACTTGACCAGGCAGAGAACGGTAAGGTACAAAAACGTTTTCTTTAATTATATTTACCTTCAATTCTAAACATACTTTTGAGAAGAGCAGATTCCAAATTTAGTATACGAGATTCACATGACTATTCGGTATTAGGCATCTTCTAGGTTTGAGGTGATTTATTTAGAATTCATGCTAAAAGTTTGAAGCTCTGATCATTGGTCGAGAAAATCTATTGTAAATTACAGTTATTATTTTGTTTTTCAGATTTATTCTGTTCAAATTGAAAGCAAATATGGGTGAATTCTCTTAGCGAGTACAAACCAGGGTGGACAATTTTTTTTATGGATAAATATTGTTGATATCGGCCTAGAAATTCTGTTGCAGTTTAAAGAGAATATTTATTTTGGTAGGCTTATTATGTTCAACTTGAAAGTAGAAAAGGGTGATTTTAACCAGTTGGATAGAATCCAGGGCAGTTAGCAATTGTTATGTGAGAGATAACAAGTTTCCACAATCCATATAGATAATTGTAAAAAGATTTTGTGTAAGAATTGTTATGTGGTTGGTACTAGTTATGATGTAGCTAATTGCATACAATTGTTTTAGTATTTTTGAGTCTGCACCCAATTAGGTAGGATAGACTCTGTGTCAGGCTTTGAACCCACGACCAATTGAATAGAACAAACTATTTTACTGGGTGCGTATAGGTGAGGTTATAGGATTTTTCACCATTTAAGGGACCAGAGTGATTCCTCTGACAATTAGGTGTAATACTGAGACGGTCTTTCTCTACTGGTGTCTATGACTGGATGAAGAATTTTAATTTTCCCCACAACCCAGCTAGAATTCACCAATCCTAAATTAAATAAATGAAATTTTAAATGAAATTGAATATTTATTTAACATTTTACTCTTGTGCTTGCCAAGTTTTCCTTCTTCTGACAATGAATATATTTTGTAAGTCTCTCGTGTGTTCTCTGAGTATTCTGTATTCAAGCTAATGAAATGAAACTCATTGTTTGGATTATAGTTAGGTCCTGAAGCTACACACAGTTGAAACTTGTAATATTGCTGAAGCTCTGTTCAACTTTGGACAAACCATTTTATTAGCAGAAATCTTCAATAGATCAACTTTAACTTGAAATAGGAAAAAAATTACCCTCTGTAACTAACTTCAGACAGAACCTCATGTTAGTTATAAATGATTCATCTTTTTTTTCATAATATTGCACCAAGTTTTAGGCAGTGAGAGACTATCACAATAAATATGAAAAAAAGCATGGGTCAATACTGGGTCCAATGATGACCAACACCTTAAAAAGCCTAAGTGGCAGGAAAAGCGGCAAGCAGCACAAACCTCCTATACATCTTCTGATATGCTTCATAGCCCATTTTAGCCCCTTAGTGTCTTTGCGCTCTTTCTGGGTCTTTTCTCGCTGCCATTTCCTTGACCTAGGCAAACTGCCAGTTTTCTTAGGTGCTGGTTACAAAACTGCTGCTGTGATACCATAATTGCTGCAGCAATTTTCCAATCACCATGGCAGTTTTGAAATCACTCCCTGCTGAAAACTGGTGGTTTTGTCAAAATCATGTGAATGGGAAATTCAAGCACCAAATGACCTTGTCTCCTTGTTTTCTCTTCCCCAAACATTTCATTTCGTCTCTCTCAAGCTTATCCCTTCATAGCACCTTTCCCCTCGATAAATACGCCCTCAAATAGCTTGTAAAAGGTTGGAAAATTCGTGTAAATGCAGCTGTCAGAGTCATGCTCTAGGTAGCCAGAATCGGCTCCTATTTCTACCATTTTTAGTCATCTCTCATCAATCCTTGTCATCTTCCCAATGAGCTGGAAAAAAAAAAAAATCCTAAATATTATAGGTAGCCAAAAAGTAAAATAAAAATAATAAAAGAATTGAAAGAAAAAAAAAAGAAAAGATGAGAGCCTCTCATATCTGATATAATACTAAAATATTGGGCTAAAAGGTGGCTGCTAGCCTGTCATAGCTGATATAATATTAAAATATTGGGCGAAGAGGTGGCCACCTTGGAAGCTACCTCCCTAGGGCCAAAAGCCACCACCCTAGTAAAAAAAGAGGTTATAAAACAAGTGGAGGCAGCAAAAAAAGGAGACCAGACTTTCGTTTTCAGAATTCTTATTTTGAACATTTGTGTGCACTTGATCCAAAGGACAAAACCTCTTGAGACCCATGGATGAAAACCCTTGAGCATTTCAAATAGAGAATGGGAACGAAAATCTCTAGGTTCCCAGTTGGTGATTCCAGTTTGGGAATTAAACAGAGCATAAAAGATTTGAGCATAGAAGTCCAGTTAGCAGTCAATTTAGCACTTACCTAGTTTCAGCTTAGCAGTCAAGTTTAGCAATCCATTTCAGCACCATTTTGTTCAGCACTAGTAGTTCAGTTTAACAGCAAAAAAAGATTCCTGGGTGTGATTTACAGGGCTGCAGATCACAGCATAGACCAGCAACAATGCAGGATGTTTCCGGCATAGAACTCTGACAAGGAATTGTTCAAGCTGTTAATCTCTCTTTGTATTCATACTTATAACAAGTCTTCATTTTGTAATAGGAGTAAGAATTTCTTAATAATGTGCTGTTTCTAGAATTTGTTGAGCTATTATATTTATTGCAGATAAGTTGTAAGTTATTTTTTATAAAAAAAATCACTGTGTTCGTAAAGGAACATGACATTGGTATTAGAGAAATAATCCTGCTAACCTATAGGGTGAGTTCATGCTATACAGTTCTAGAGATCTCCGCTATTTGGAAAGAGAAAAAAGAAATGATTCTCAGATTTCGGATACAAAAGTAGAAAAGATGGGTGACAATTTGTAGCTCAATTCTTACAGAGCTAGGAAGCACTGACAAATTCAGTGAGAGATTCCATAACCTATCTGATTCTTACTCTGCATGACAACAATACGAGCATGGCTGACAATGGAGAGGGTAGTCCATCAGTAACTAGTTGGGTTCCTAACAACTTAGTTCCACCTAATCCAAGCCCCAACAACTTTAGATCTAAACTCTTACCGAGGAAAGAACCACAGCTGGAAAGTGTAATGTCCCATTTTATTCGTAAACATCTGCAGCCTATGTTTCAAAAGAAATTAATAAAGATAATTAATATTACACCAAACTGACATTAAATGAAGATTAAGTTGTTTAGAATGGTCAACCAGCATATGAAGGGTTGTGTCCCTTGAGCAAGATAAGGTATATAAGGAAGGTAGATCTAGAAGGAAAGGGAATGGTGAATAATTATTAATAACATCATTCAATGAAACAATTAAGAATAAATATGATGTGATTCCTTCTAATGTGAAAGATTGTGACTCCTAATGTGAAAGGTTGTGACTCTTTCAAATATGAAAGGTTGTGACTCTCTCAATAATGAGATATAAAAGGGAGATCATTTCCTTGTGGAGAAACCATCAAGTTGGAAAAGTTGGAAAAGGGAAAAATAAGTTGTATAAAATGAATTTGCACCCCATGTGCAAATCCCCTTCAACCACTTTAGAAAACCAAGTTTGGAGGCTTAATTCCACCTAAGTCTACTAATTGCATCACACTTGACACCTGTTTTGAGCATCGGTGGAAGTGTTTCTATCAGGGATGCCTGCGCGACATGTAGATGTCCGCGTGGTGAGTTTACGTCCCTGACAGATTCCTGCATTTGGATTTTGTAGAGGTGTTACACTTCCCATTGGGGGTTGATTTATAACACCCTCCTTGGCAGCCCGACAAAGATGGCGTTTTTCTTCCTCATTCCTTCATATTCAATCCTTGAACTTGCATTTGGAGGTTGGAGAGATCTCTTCACCACTTCTGGACTTCATCCACAAGCTTCACATCCTCTTCCAAGCATTCTAGCAAAACACTTTACACTTCATAGCAGCAACATCAACACTCCACTACGTCAGTAGAGCAAGTGTGGAACAAAACACCATTGCAGCAAAGGCTTGAGTTCCTCTCATTTTCTCCCCCATTAGCCTTGAGCGCTCTTGGTGGAGGTGGTAAGCTTTCACTCCTCTCCTCTATTACTTGGTTGAGTAGCATAACACTATTTTGTAGTGCTTTAGTGCTCTTTACTTCATTTCTACTTTTCTCTATCTATTTGGCTGTCCGTGGAGGTGGGAACACCAAAACGGGGTTTGATTGAGGCAGGCCCCTATACAACCACCCAACAATTTCTCTCTTCCTCTTGTGTGCAGGTTTTGAAGACATTCATTTGGTGGAAGCTTCATCACTCGCACGGTTGTAAGTACTTTCTCTCTTTTCCTTATCTTTATCATTTACTCTTCATTTCCTGCTATTTTATTGCATTTTGTGGTTTTAACATTTGAAGTAGAAGTGGTTATTTATCGCGTGATAAACTCGCTCATTTACAGGTACAAGATGCCCGGTCGCCTCTGAGAAACCAACATCTTTGTCTTTGTCGTCAAATGTCCTGTGACGTCCTATGGTTGAGAAACTTGTCGAACATCTAGAAGACCTCGTGACACCTTTTACCTAATTTGAAACCTTACAGCATTGTTCCATTAATAGCGGGGTATTATAGAGGCAGTTCACCCCATGAGGAGCTCTCGAGGCAGAAGGGAGAACTTCGTGAATAGTGAATTCCCTATATCCACATAAGTATAAGAAATATAAGACATCTCTTTGGAATAGAGATTGAGAACAGCCATTGGTAATATTCTGAAATATAATTGGTGGCAGCCATTTAAGAGTAAATATATCATCTCCTTAAGATGTATTTATTTAGAAATATTCTTCTAGCAAATTCCTTGAGGAATCATATCTTGAATTTGTGAAGTGTCTTGCAAGTAGGAAGGCTATTCAACATTCTGAGTTCACGAGAGCTGAAGGACTAGAAATTCTTTATATCAAACACGCCACCTTGAGATGGATGGATTAGGGATCCTACCATGTTTGTGGGACAAGAGGCCGAATGGACCAAAAATCCATTTTGTGCTCTTGGGCTTGGTTGAAAAGGACAGTCTTCATGCGTCTTATCAAGCACGCCACCTAAGATGGATGGATTGGAAGTTCTGCCATACTCGTGGGCAAGGGGGCCGAATGGACCAAAAATCCAATTTCATGCTCTTGGGTTTGGTTGAGGAGGACAAACAGCCTCCAAGGTGGACTGAGGGATGGAATGGATCTAAAATCCTTCCATGCTCTTGCAATACAAGGACGACTGCAATTGAGATTGAAGTTTGCAAGCGTTTCCAATGAATTCCTAATATGGTTGACTATAGGAATATGCCTTGGCATAACTATTAATGATATTAAGGTATTTTGATTTAAATATGAATGATGCTTATATGGATTTAAATTTTATCATGGATCTTGACATTTAATGTTAATACCTTGTGGTTTTAGATGATATCACAATTTCTTAATATTTAATGATTTTCAATGTTAGTTTTAGTGATAATAGAGTTTGTAGGACCTAAACTAGGATTATCTTGTAAAAGGGCATTACAATTTGTAATTTTATTATGAACTTTATTTATTTTCTCAACTTAAATTGGAATTGTTGCTTTTTTGGGTAAAAATTAGGAATATTCCAAAAGGGGACATTACAAAAGGAGAAGAATGGCAACACCCATCCCCAAAGATGATAAATATTTATCATGAGGAATATCACAGTCTTAGTCTAGGATTCCAAATGGATATGTCCCTTAAGGACTGTTGTGACTTGCAAATGAGGAACACACCAAGAAGGGGAGGAAGGACCCCTCAATATCAGACTCCTAGAGACTTTTAGAGTCGAGCTAGCAATATAACTATTCCTACCTATGATGGGAAAAGATTGGCACCTATTTTTCATTGACCCCATTGATCGAAGATGAGGCTATCAAAATTTCCACTCTTCACCTAGAAGGGGTGGCTCATGAGTGGTGGTATCATGGGATAATCACCTAGGAACACAACTCTTTCACCACCTTAGAAGAGTTTGGGAAGAGGTTAGTAGAAAGATTCAAAAGGTAGGATCCAAAAATTCATTTCAAAGAGTTAGCCCAATTGAAACATCATGGATCAATATAATACTATGGACTAAATTTTAGAGGCTACCAGTAATGGTACTAGATGCTTCAGGCAAAAGAACCACCGTAATTTTCATTGAAGGGTTATGCGAACCGCTAATCCAACAACTCTTTAGGATGCGATGAAGAAGGCCCTAAATCTAGAATCTTTAGTGCCAAGGAACAAATTCATTTCCAGAACTCCTTTCAATCAAAACAAAGGGAATTTTAGAAAAGAAGGGTAGAAATATACTCCTCTACCTAAAAAAGGTGTGGATTATAAATTTGAATTGAGAAAGAAGTCATTGTGCTTCAATTACCAAGAGCCATGGGCACTTGACCGTCATTGTTTGGGGAAGGGACAAATCCATTATATCGAGGTTATCTCCAATGACGAGCTTGAAATAGAAGAGCTAGAGACAATAACCATAGAAGAAGAGTGTGAACTTGAAATAGTGGAAGGAGGGGCCAACGACAACACCTTGATTGTACTTTTAGGAGCTCCCAAGTTACTCTCAAAGTTCATGGAGTCTTGTTGGGACAACACATCATTGTTCTTGTAAATAGTGGGGCCATGCATAATTTTATTGATGAAAGATTGGTGTCCAAGAAAGGCTTTGTGATAGAAGAGTTCGGTGGCTTTAATGTTATTGTGCAAATGGATACACAATTCCCTGCACACAAAGAGTGAGACAACTTGGTATTACCTTAAGGGAGCACAAAATGCAAGAAGAATTCTATGTGGTTAGCTTGGGAGACATAGATATGGTTATAGGCATACAATGACTACAATCCCTTGAGGAATTTACTCAAAACTACCAGTCAATGAAACTCAAGTTCAAATTAGGCAACAAGGAGGTAGTGCTCAGAGGAATTTTTGATAGGATACCTAAGATCATCATTGCAAAGAGGATGGAGAAATCCATTTGTAAGGACCAAATTGCATAGGCTTTCAATTGCCTCATCAGCTCATCAGAATCAGCTCCCAAAAGAGACTCATACCCAGTGTATTTAGACAATTTTGGGGCAGCATAGTAAGGTCTCTGAGGATATGTCCTTGGGGCTTTCACTAGATCAAGGTTCTCGATACATCATAGAATTGGAGATAGAGGCTAAGCCTATCATTACATCTCCTTGTAGACATCTGCAAATGCACAAAGAGGAAATAGAAAAGGCAATCAAAGAATTGTTGGTAGTATGGTACATCAAACCAAGCTCCAGTCCATTTTCTTCTTCAGTAGTCTTGGTGAAAAAAAATGGTATAATGAGGATGTGCATCGATTATAGAGTATTGAAAAAAATAACTATCAAGAACAAGTGTCTACTGGATCCATATATTTTAAAAAAATTGACTTGAGATCGAGTTATCACCAAATTCGATTCCTTGAAGAAGATGTAGCGAAAACAACCTTTTGTTGCCACTACAGACAATTCAAATTCCTACTCATGCCATTTAGTCTCACCAATGCTTCTGCCACTTTTCAATCATGCATGAATCACATCTTCAATAAGCAGCTCCATAAATTAGTTTTAGTATTTTTTGATGATATCTTGATATATAGCAAAAAATGGGAGGAACATTTACACTTGGATGAGTTACTTGGGATTTTGGAGCAGCAATCCTTGTATGCTAAAGAATCCAAATGTAAGTTTAGATTGATTGATTGAAAATTTGTACTTAGGACATGTTATGGTGCTCAAGGAGCTTAGGTGTACCAGCAAAAGATCCAAGCTATTATTAGTTGGTCGATTCCTAAGCCATTGATGTAGTTAAGGGGATTTTTCAGTCTTTGCAGCTACTACAAAAGATTTGTTCTTGGATTTTCTAAGTTGGCTGCCCCATTAGTTGATCTAACCAAAAAGGGAGCATTCTCTTGGAATGATAAAGCACAAAAGGTGTTTGAACAGCTCAAGGAGGTAATGAGTACTTGCCTTGTACTTGAAATAGTAGATTTTTGATGTCCTTTTGTACTTGAATGTGATGCATCTAGAGAGGGAAATGGAGTGATGCTAATGCAAAACAACCACCCCATAGCTTTTGTGCGTTAGAAGCTAAAGGAACAAGAAAAAGGTATTCTCCATTTATGATAAAGGAATGCTCACCATCATGCATACCTTGGCAAAATTCAAGCAATACTTGGTGTATGGAAAGTTTGTGGTGAAGATGGATCATAAAAGTCTAAATTCTTTCTAAATCAGCAAGACCTTAATGATTGCCAAAAATGGGTAAGTAAGCTCCAAGTTTACGATTTTGAAATTGAATATGTCAAAGGGAAAAAGAATGTAGCAGCTGATGCATTCTCTAGGATGCCAAGCATATGTTCCATTTTTGAGATTTTGTAATGTCCCCATTTTAGGGTTCTCTTGCTCCGGAGTTGGAGATGTCCTTCTGGCTTTGTGTCTACCTGATCAGAGGCGTAATTTGAGGTTACCAATGATCTTAGATGGTGTAGAGGAGTTCTACGATGCTCTCAGATGTTATTTTTGGCTTTTAGTTTGGGCTCCAAGATTCTTGGAGAGAGCATCTATTTATAATAAGTCACAATAAGTCACCTGGTCGGCTCCGTTCATCATTATTCTTCATCGGGATCATTCTAGTGCAGTTAGTTTCCGCTTCTGATGCATTATGATAACTTTTGCAAAATGAGTATATTAATGGCTTTATTTTAATTAATTTACTAAGGCTGCCAAATATTGATTAAAATACTTAAAAAGGCCCTTAGTGTTATAGCTCATTGGAACTGGGATGCAATTTTTTAAATCTTGGATGTATTAAACAGGGACCTTGCGTGTCAAAATATCATTATTTAGTTAAAGGTATTTTAGGAGCTAAAAGGAGTTTGTTAAAGAGTGATTTTTTCTAAAAACTTCTAGAGTTTGGCGGAAAAGTACCAGGGTTAAATGAGAACTCATTTGGTTATGTTGAGTTTATTCTATTCCTCTAGTAGAAACCCTTGTGGTTTGGAGAGTTGAACCTGGTTCATCTCAAAGAGTGCGGAGGTGGAACTCCTCTTGGAGAGATTATCATCCAACAGTGGTGGGGATCTCTACGGGTGATAGTGATAGATTCATTCAGAGTCTATGCTTGCGCTTCATTTGCATATTTTGAAGATAATCAATTAACATTCTTGGCAAGATTGAAGGTTGTGTTTATTATTCAGTTATTGCAGATGTGATTCTAGGTATCCTTCCTTATTTTTCCTCATAGCTGGGCAATGATAGTCAAATATTAAATTAAGTTTTTGAAAGCATTTTGAATTTTTGGCTTGAGCCATACACCCATGTTTGAGTTTGCACTTGCAAACTGGAGTAGAAAATGGATATGGGTAGTGATTTAAAGTTAATGTTTTGGCTGGTCAATAGTTTATGAGCATTCAAAATAGTAATTACTGTGAAGAATTAATTTCTGGTTTAAGCCGTACAATTTCAGCTATCTGTACCATTATTTCCAAACCCGTCTCCATCAAATGTTGGTTAATGGTGATGAGAATCAATTTAGGTTTATGGGTGATGATTAGCAATTATCCATTTTAATTACAGTTAGTGCTTTTCAAAACTTGGATTTTCTGAAGAAGTTTGGAATAAATATCTAGGTACGTACCATGGACAGTGCCATACCCTCTTGATCGATTCGAATGGTTTGATGGTGATCTTTAATGGTTGTGGGTATTATTTTTTAAGCTTTCCTTTGGTGATTAGATCAATTCAGAATATTGAAAACAGTTTTTAACCTGCAAGTTAATTTATTGGATGCAATTGTACCTCCTCTTCAGTCCATACAGGAGCACCTAGCCATACCATGAATTGTGGATGGTATGCAGTGTGGAGTGTAATATGATTGTGGGGATTGATTTAAATTCTTTCAATCCTTCTGAAATATTCAAAGGAACTAATTTTTAGATTTTTAACAATTACAATTTACAATCAATGCACCCGTTAAGGTTAGATGATAAACAAAAGCGTCTTGAAACAACTCTAACCGATTATGTACCCGGAAGGATCTAATGTAAAGACAGGAGTGTGAGCATTGGTGGAAGGATCACGAATTCAAGTGCTTATGCTGAAAACAACTCTAATAACCAAAGATAGGCTAGATATTAGTGAATAGTCCGGAGGATCTTCTACTCTAAATGCTGAAAGGGAATTCAACGTCAAGTATGTGCTACCCAATCCAATGCGGAGTGAGGGGCGACCATATGACGGAGTGATTACAATAACAATGCGTGAAAGAGAAATGATGAAAGCTGAAAACACTCAACACCTAGAATGTGCTTGCTAACCTAGAATGGGAGAGTAGCTACCATAGGGCGGAGCTGTAACTATTACAATAACTTCAAATGAAATTGAGCACTACAACCAGATTTGAACAAGACTAAAAATGACTGCCAGTACTACTGTCAGCTTTACAAAATGATGTTCATCCGTCTGCTGGTTTCATAGAAATTAGAGAGCTTAACATTACATCAAAAGATCTCTTCTTAAATGGATAGAAGAGCCAAGCAATAGACCTTTCAATATTCAATTACAAATTCTGGTTTTTGATAAATCTGCACTCTTTAATTAAAAACAGCAGCCTATAGAATTCATCATATGCTCATATCTCTCTCTTAACTTGCCCAATCAACTTGAAACAAATTGCAATATGCTCTAACATTAAGGGCGCCTAAAATGAAACACTGAAAACAGACCTAAATGCCACAATTTAATTTTGCACAGATCCCAATGTAATATGCAGATGGTACGGCCTCTAGAAAGGTCGATCTGCCATTAAAATTCAATGCCTCCACAATAAAATCTGCAAATTTGTAAACTAAGGCGCCTAGACCCTACAATGAGAATAGAATGATACCCAGAACCATATTTTTGTGTTTTTCTGATTTATGAATTTAAACACTAATCAGCTGTAGCAAAACCATGCAATATCTAAGGATTCACTAATATGCAAAACCAGAAACTACTGATCTAATGATGCTGATTACAATGCACAATTACTAAGAAGAACTCACAAACGAGATTGAATCACCACTAGTTGTTGTCTTGCAAACAAGAAGCGATGCCCGAGCTAGGAGGCCTTCATTCCTCGAAGCAAACCCAGAGCCAAACTGGCAGCATAACAGTACTGTAGTCCAAAGATATGAAATGAAGCTCAAAGTCCACCTTTTATAATTTCCTGTTGACTTCACGAAACCCTAGAATCCACTTCAGAGTCAAAACCCTAATCCTTTCTCAAGGATGGCGTACTTTTCCTTCAAGGCTTAATATTGATATTTTAAATAAATGCCATACTTTGATAAATGCGCCCTTCATAAGCTTGCTTTGACTTTGGCAATAATTAAAATAATCTTTAATGAAGGCGCCACCCTCAAAAGACCACTTTTTAAAACAACATTAAGTCAATAGACTAGGCCAAGGGGTCAACGTTAAAATATAATATTTAAAATGTGACTTTTTAATTAAATGACTTAACTTATCTCTCCGAATGTGCCCTGAAGCCAATACTGAGCAAGTCAACTGACCAAACTGAAGCAGGAAGTCAACCAAAGAAATTTGAAGACGAAGCGAAAGGCTAAAATGGTAAATTCCAGAAAATGCTCACGAGATGCCGAAGGAACCTGCTATTGAGCTCGCTGAAAACCAGAAAGAATCATCCATCAAAACCGTAACCGGTGAACATCTCAAATAGAAACCCTAATTTTACCTTCATTTAGCCTTGGTTTCGAGAGAAAAGATAGCGGTCAGCTGTGAAGATTAAGTTGAAGGGACATTACACTTCCAATCAAGTTGATATGAAACTTGAAGTTTGGAGGTTGTGAATTTCCCTTGCATGCCGTACTGTAAACGGGCAGCCGTACTGTTCAAGCATGCTATTAAGAGCTATAAATTGGACTGGAACTGAAAACTGGGTTTAATTACATCCACTGAGT
Source organism: Sequoia sempervirens (assembly GCA_007258455.2). Lineage (NCBI taxonomy): Eukaryota > Viridiplantae > Streptophyta > Pinopsida > Cupressales > Cupressaceae > Sequoia > Sequoia sempervirens. The sequence goes on along the minus strand of VDFB02152035.1, from coordinate 1,289 downwards.
ATTTGATGCTAAGTATTCAAACTAGTAGTATAAGCCAAGTCTGAAAGAGCAGAATACACTAGCCTACTGTGCATTTACGGGGTATGTTTGAATCCTAATGGTGTTATGCCATGTCTGAAGTAGCAATTTCCTTGTGACTAAAGTCTTCAATTTGTCAAATATTGTACTGGCAACAGACTGTGTGTAATTTGGAGTCATCTGTGGAGTTTTCCTGTGCATGAAATGCTATGACTGGTAGCTGGAGCAGTATCAACAGTTTATCAAAATGTCTGGAGGCAAATGCATTTCCAGGTTAGCCTTTGTAGTTTACCATTATGAACTGAATTATGTTTGTAAAATCAGAAAACTATAAAGTTTAAATTTCAGTTGCATTACTCTGCCTTTGTGAGTTTTTTCCCAAACTGTTATTCAACTGAAAGTCACTACAAGTTAAACCTTGTAAACTGTGCATTAATTCAATCAAAGGGTTGGCATACAAACAAGGGGAAATGCATTGGTTCAAATCTTTGTTAAAAAATTGGGAGTGGAAAGGTCAAAACAGGGTAGCATATTATAGATTTCTAATGACTGGAAGGACTTGTAAATAGTTGAAATGCCAAAAATGCTTTTTCCAATGATATTCTGGGTGAAAAATTCAGTGATGAAAGGTTTAAGGTAGTCAACGGACTTATCATGTAAAAGGAAAGAATCTTCTTGACTCCTGAATCAAAGCTAAAAATGAAAATCATAGAAGCAGTTCATGATTCTCCCTTAGTAGGACATAGAAGGTTCTACAAGACATGTTGGCAGATTAGGGAGAGGTTTTCCTAGAAAGGCATGAAGGAAGAGGTGCTCAAGTATGTATGTGAATGTTTCACTTGCCGAACAAATTAGAGCAGATATTTCTATTCGGTTTACTTCAGTTGTAAGAGTTGGTATAGAATACTCTACACCATGCAAGATTTGGCTGAAGATTATAGCCACCCAAGATCTAGGAACTTCATGAAAGCACAAGAGATCAACTATGAGAGAACAATGCTATCCTATCAAAGGATGCAAATGATAGATTATGATGATATGATTGTTGGTTTACATATGAGACCACCTGGTTATATAGCCAAGGTGAGACATAGGATTAGACAAGATCATGACAAGTGTCTTAATCCTATTTCATGAGACAACTAATATTAAATCTTAGGACACAAGTATTAAATGTCAAAAGATAAGATACGATCTAATGACAACTGACAAATTTCTAGAAAGATTCCCTAGGACCTAAGTGAGCTTAACATATAAATAGGACCCACTAG
>VDFB02152033.1:0-24463 GCA_007258455.2 Sequoia sempervirens | reverse complement strand
AAGGCGTGTCGTCCTTCAATAGCCACGACTTTCAAGATTTCAAATGCCATATGAGACTTGAACCCACATTTTTCTATTGTTGTGCAGGCAAAAATTGCAATTTGGGAGGCCTATTCTTCACTCAACCCATGAATTTTCTCTGTTATGTCATGATTTTCCTCTGTGGAAGGTGTTTAGGAGTGATCTGCTAATGACATGATCGATCTTTCTTTTGCAAGCGAGTTCTTCTCTTCATTCTACAGGCATATTTATGTGAAGATTTTCACCAAAATGGAGGCAGATGTAAACCTTTGTTTCTAGATGCATGCATGTTTCATTCCCTATTTTTTTGCATGCTCCTTGCTTTCTTCCTTATTGATTCTTTAAAAATTGTACGTGCTTTGTGAGAACCACATGATAAAGATCTGGGAAAATTTGGAGCTTTGTAAAAATCAAACTTATATAAAGTTCCATATGGGGGTTTTTACTTAAAGAATGTAGTAAAGGTTTCTTTCATTTTGCTTCTAAATAAACAAACTTAAAATATTAAAAGTTTCTAATTAACTGCCAAGCTCCTCACTGCTCTTTGAATCGACAGCCAAAAGTGTTCTTCTGTTCTAAATTTCTATCTACATGAGATTCTAGAGTCGCATCCTCGTGTGCTTCCAAAGTTTCTTACTAGTAGGGTTCCTAAAAACATGAGCTTCTAGAGTCGCATCCTCGTGTGCCTCTAGAATTTCTTTCTAGCAGGATAATATTGAGCATTGGATAAACAATGGCATCATCCCAACCGAAGCGAATCTTTGCAGTTCTTCAGCAGTTGCAGCTTTCTTCTTTAGTTTGAATAAATTGTTAGGAGTTTTTCCACCTGGATTTTCTCCTTTCCTCTTAGTTGGCAGCCACACCAACACTGTTGGCCCACAATCTTCATCGCCTTTGCAGCTTGTTCTCTATCAGTCTTCGCAGGATCTTGGATCAACATCATCGCTTTCTGACATGTGGACATGTGAGCAGTTATTAGAGGTACACATCATCTGGATTTGGATTTCAAAATCACCCATTATTTTGGTTTGTCTTCTCCAATCACCAGTGGATCCTTTTCTTCCTAAGGGGAGAATTGTTGTTTGCAAGCAGTGGATCATATTCTTTCTCCAGGTGTTCATCATTGGCATGGGAGCTCTTTCATTATGGGGGGGATTCATATCTTCATTTTCTCTCTCCTATTATGGGGACATCTATTGTACTTGCATGACAAAAGTAGTCCTTGGGGGGTCACATTGAGTCCTCCTTCTATCCTTCTCTCTTTAGTACAATCATTTCTTTTTCTCTCTTTTAGAGAGGATTTTTTCCCATGCGGTTCTCTCCTTTTCTCTAGTTATGACAGATTGCATGTTGTTCATGTGGGTACCTCATTAGGCCTTATGTCGGGACTCATTTTGCATCCATCATTGCATTCTTTCCTTCATCATTTTTTTGCTTCTCCTCAGTTGTCATTCAAGGGGGGTGTTGGAGTAAATTAATTAATATTTACTCTAGTGCTTAATGTAAACTTAGGAAAAGGTCATCTAGTTTTGATTACGAGTGTTATTGCATTAATTATGCATTTCAATTAGTCATGTGTTTTATTCTTTGTGTTGCACACAAGATAAAGTCACTTAACTAATTCATGCATTCTATTATCTCTCTTCTCTTAGTCATAACTCCATCATTCAGGGTCACATATTGATTTCGTCTGAGTCTTCATAAGGATATTCAATCCTTCATTGTATTCATTCAGTAATCAATAATCATTATTGTTTCAAATATTTTGTTGTGAAATTTCTCATTTGTGAGTGATAGGTTTCTCTTCAAAATATCATCCAGGGCTTGTGGGATCTCAATCACTGATTATATATATCATTCTCAAAAATTATACAATAGATATAAAATGAATAAAATTTATGGGTAAGGTTGTGAAAATTTTAAAGTATGAAAAAGAGTCTCAATAAAATACTATCAGTACCAAATAAACCACTACTACTATTAAAAAACTCCACTTCTTCTACTAAAATGAAGCCCCTTTCAGTAATACCTATTTAGTAGTTTCAACTTTTCTTCTACATTAATTATCTCCAATTTCTCCAACATCTTCCATTGAAAAGGAAACACCAAATTATACAACCTATTAAAATAATCGGCCAACCAACTTCGATATTTGAAACTTAACTACTTGAATAAGCCATAACATATTAGGTCCACGATGCTCCTCATGAGCAAGTAGAAGATATTATTTTAGATTCTAATAAGGAGGTAGAGTAGGCTCCAAAAATAAATAAATAAATATGAATTATAGTGCATAGACCCCTGAAAATTTGATGAGTAAAATTCAAATGGCTTAATTGTTTCAAAGTTTTTCTCATGCTTTATCCATACTACCTCTTTGAAGGAAAGCACTATTGTAGAGGTTATCTAAAATTTGGACTATTCTAATATTTTATTGCTCCTAAGGAATCCATAATAGTTTAATTGAATAAGAAAATATAGGAATAATTCTCACCATCACTAGTGAGAATCCGTCTGGTAGATTATTGGAGGAATGGAGATTGGGTTGATTTGAAGACCATTAGTCCAGATCTTGGCCCTGTTCAATCGGCTTTTAGAGCCCTTAGACCAGCTCAAGACCAGATGGAGGACACTGCTGTCTAGTTAGACAATCCGTCTGGTAGTTTTTCAGTTGCCTCTGCCACTTCTATGTTGGTTTGTATGAAAGAGCCTCCACCCTTTTGGGCTAAGGCTTGGATTAATCACTTGACTCCGAAAATCAATACTTTCTACTGGATTATGCTACAGAATAAGATTCTCACCTTGGACAATCTTGGAAAAAGAGGAATTCAATTACCAAACAGGTGTTATATGTGCAGGAATGAAGCCGAGACTATTAATCACCTTTTCCTTCATTGTCCTTTTGTGTTGAAAATTTGGGATAAATTACTGGAGCTTCTTGATTTGGTGTGGGTTTTTCCTGCTTCTGTCGAAGATTTTTTCATTCAATGGAAAGCTCCCTCTAAAAATCCTTTTTTGAGAAAGCTATGGTCTTTTATTCTTCCTTTTGTGTCTTAGAATATATGGAAGGAAAGGAACAATAGAGTGTTTAGGGATAAAGAAATGTCGGAAGGAGATTTCTTTGCTAAAATTGTTAGGGCTATAAAGGAAATTTTATCCTTAATTCTTGGAAAAATGTTCGAGAAAGCTTTCTGGTCTCCTTTTGATATTGCTATGGCCGAAAAATGGAATTCTAAATTAGTTGGATCAAATATAATCAAACATAGAGTGAGTGGGAGAGATAATGCTATTTGGTCTATGCTGCCTTTGGGTTGGGTGAAAGCCAATTTTGATGATGTGACTAAAGGTAACCCTGGGAAAGCTGGTAGTGGGTGTGTGTTAAGGGACAACACGAGGACTTTTATTGCGGCTTTTGCTATGGACATTGGAATTCAAACTAATCATGTTGCAGAAGCAATTGGGGCTTTTCATGCGGTCAGTCTAGCCCTCAATATCAACACGAAACATCTTTGGTTGGAGGGCGATTCTTTGAATATAATAAATTGCATTCTTGGGCTTACCCCCCCCTCGTGGACCATCAAAAAATGGATCGAAGACACGAGAACTTTATTAAGAGAATTTGATAAAGTGAATGTTTCCCACGCCTATAGAGAAGCCAATAGGGTGGCGGATTTCTTCGCTAATGAAGGGGTAAGGAAGGGTGGGGAAAACACATGGAGGAAGAATGACTTCATTCATCCTGAAGTGAAAGTGCTTATTTATTATGATTCAGTGCATGGAAGAGAAGGCAATCTTAGTCATAATGAAATGGATAAAGATCAGGTACATCGATCTCATTAGATTTGATGGGACCGACGTCACTTTATTTTTTAAGAAGGGCCTGTGGCACGCTTTCTGGGTATTCGACAAAAAATACCTAAACGGGACCCAGAGCAACTGTTCTGTGCTTATTTACAGTGAGTTGATTATGGGTGGAGAAAGAAAACGGGCGGAGCCGAGCAATTTCCTGGAGCACAGAAAGAATGCTAAAGGGTGGGAAAGAATTGAAAAGGGGGGTTTAGTCCCATATATGGGAAAGCTTCATGGTACGCATGAGGGGATTCTGAACTATTTTGTTAAAAACTGGAAAAATGGAGAGATCGTGCTGTTTGGCAGGAATGTAAAGCTGAGTGAGGACTTAATTGGGGAGATAACTGGTCTTTCTACTGAGGGTGTCAAATTCTACTGGGACCGACGATTCTCTGATGAAGCGGTCATTAAATTTCCCAAAAAAGATAAGGAGAAAGCGAAGATGGTGAAGGTTGCTAATAGCTACTTTGATGTGGAGTCCATCAAATCTATTTGGAGGAAAGTTTTAAGAGCTGTTATGGAATATATCACGGTTGACGGGCGCTTTACCAGAGTCTATGGTTACCACTTTTCCATTCTAAACCATTTCCAGCATAAGGTTCGTATATCTTTGCCTTTTTACTTATTTTCTTCTCTGAAGAATTGCCTCGATGATGTGCAAAGAAACCCTAGGAGGAATGCTATTATTCACCCTGGTCTTGTTAGGCTCATTTTTGAGCATTTTCAAAATTTACCTGCTTTGCCTAAAACTGTTGATATTGAAGAATTGGATGATGAGGAGACAGAAAGTAGTAGGGAGACCGAACCCCAGGCCCCCCCAGCTTGTGATCTTGTTGGCCCTGATGCCATTGATCCCCAGTCCTTGTCTTGTTGGAAAACCCTTAAAGGCTCTGCCCTGCTGTCTTTTCCTAGGCGGCAACCTCTGCTTGAGTGCCCTAGTCTGGGTTTTATCACCCCACCCTGTCTTAATCCCCAGCCGTCTCCTGGTTTCCCTACTCCTGGTTTGGCCCCAGGTGTGAAAGGTAACCCTGTTACGAAACTCGTTTCGTATTCAGGGAATTCTATGGAAATCCTCTTTGACAATCCCATGGTTAGTAAGGAGTCGGCCCCAAGTGATCCTACTTCTAGTAATTCTGGGAGTGATCATTTAGAGTCCCCTATTCAGGATGAAATCAATTCTGCCTTGAACAAGCTTAAGCCTGAGGATCTGGTCAGTATAGCGGGAAAAAGTACAGATGGCCTTTTTACCGTTCTCAAATGGACCTAGAAAGAAGTTTGTAAATTGAAAGGTCATGTTACTGATCTCAGCAACAAGGTCAAGGATATGGAGTAGAAAATTAGTGGGAACAGTGGAGACAATGATGAGCAGGAAACTCCTTTACCGAGGAAAAGACAGCAATTACAAGAGGATAGATTGGCTAGCATCGAGTGCAGCATGTCCAAGATTGAACAAAACATTAGGGCTACTGTTGCAAATAATCATAAAATTGCAAGGCATAATACCAACATCATCAATGCGATGGTGGAAAAGCTTGAAAAAAACCAAAAGGGATCGCTGGTTGTGGAGTTGGATGCAGACAGGGGTGGTAGCAGATCGGCTAGTGAAGGGATTTCGACTCGTACCAGAGCTAACATCAAGAGGAAGACCCCGACTTCATCTCATACGGTCCAAATTCTCAAAGAGGGGCTACAGGACGTGCAGAATGTTGAAAAGGAAGCCGAGGATTTACTTAACACCTCGGAGTAATGTAATGCTTTGTTTGCTGGTTTTTTGGGTGGTCCTTTTTTAGGGCCCTTTTGTCTTTTATTGCTGTCTTTACCTTCTTCGAGACAGCTTTCTGGTTGTCTGTCCTTTCTCTGTCTATCTCTTGTTGTTTAAACTCTATGGTTTCAGGTCCCTGTAAAACCTGTTTTTTCCTTCTCAAAAACATTTCAGTCACAACTCCTTTGCTTTGGAGAGTCCTTGTCTAAAGGCTACCTCTTCACCTATGGATTTTAGAATCTAATAGAGAATCCCTAATATTCCAACTCCTTTCCATTTAGAGGATGAGAAAACTATATTTATATTAGAACATTTACATTCTTTGTAAAAAGAGAGGTTCAAACACCTCTAGAAAAATTTTAGTAGGAAAACATCTTAGTTCTGCATGACACAATAGTAAAAGGCATACCCTTTTCTAAAGAATAAGATAGTTATAAGACCTATCCCACCTCATATAACACATCTATGGATATTTTAGTATGTGGTAATAATGTTATCTAGTGAGCATAGAGTTCATACATTTCACGACAACTATCCTCGTTTACTTATAGTTTATTCTACTTGTGCACCCCTGTGGTTTCATGTTCCTTGGGGACCTAGATGATGCGAATTTACCTATTTATTTTTTCACACATCATAGTCCATATTAATATCTATTCATTGTGACTCTCGGTGTATTGATATATTTATATCGATGAGGTGGTAGGAATAGTTGTTTCTCTTCTCATGATGAAGTTAATAAATTCTAGTTATTGATGAATTCAATTTGGTGATACCTTAGTTGATAGATTCATGATTTGACATGTGCCTTTATAGGTTACTTTTCTATTTGTTCTAGATTAAGTGTAATGTGTAAATGATATGTTGAATATGAGTAAGTTCATGTTGCTTTGGCTATATTACTATGTTATACTAATGATTGTGACTGAGTTTGCAAGATCATTTTAACATGTCCTTCTTGCCTCTCATGGAAAAATATTTGATCTTCAAAAACTAATGTTGAGATCTCATAAGAGGGAGGATTGGAGAGTTTTGATATATTTGTCACTTCTTCGGGTTTCCTCAAGAATGTGAGTGTAATTCAAGCTTAGACAAGTTACAAGAATTGTGAAAATGGAAGCAAGCTTTTTCTGGAAGAGCTAAGCTCTCTCCATACTTTATTTTTTTTCTTATTGTAAAATAATGCATTTTAAGAGTAGAAATTTAGTACTATTTTCAAATTATTCATAATCCATATAGATAGAATGTGTTGAATTTATTCTTCTGGTATCATGCATGCACATAGTCAAATAAAGCTACGTAAAATTAATATGGTTGTAGTTTCAAGATACTTCCTTTGTTCCTATCACATGCATTTATTCATTATGCATCATGTTTGTATGATTTATTCACTATATTAGCATAAGTTTCTATTACGAAAGTTTTGAAACTATACTAAGTGGATAGTATGTAATAAGAAGTGTGGATTTGGCATAAGACAAATATTAATATGTTTTAATTTTAATTATTTATTTTAATATATAGAATATGATAGATGTGCAAAATGCATGATGGATGAATCCTAAAAACTAAACTCATAGGGAATTTACCAATTTATGTTTAAGCTATTGTAATAATAAATTTTCATAGAGTTAATTACATAGATGTGACAAGTATATATTACCTGGTATGGTATTAACATATGAAAACACCATACCAAGTAAAGTGATGTGATACATATTTCAACTAGCATAAAAATGTTTGAGGATATTTTATGAGAGGCATATCTAATATTAGACAAAGAAGGTGAATAATTTTACAAAATGTGACCCAAAAATTTGAATCGTGCATAGGTTGGGGGATAATTATCAATTAACTCAAATAAATAGAAACCTAAGTAGTTCCTCAATGCAAACTGCCTTAAATTGATAAACCATCATTAACATCAACGGTAAAATCCAATATCTCCTCTTTTGACCTAGGTAGAACCTATATTATGCATGATACTAACTACCAACTACAAGGTGCAAAATACAATTATGACATTAAGTTAGTAGTTCTAATTTCAGTTTCATAGAAAGAAGCCTTGACAAATCTTATACAAATTCTATAAGATGGCTAGTGATATATAATGGCACAATGAAGAACATATTTTACAATGTAATCAAGGGCATGTGTGAGTGCTTGGATGTGTGCACGTGTAGACACAAATTACACACCCATTTAAAAAATGGATAAACTCACTATTTCATCCTCTACTAATATATCTTGATCATACATCACATGTTCAATAATGAAAATTCAAATAAAAATAATCATTACAACTCATAATAAGAACTACTATCCTAGAATTTTACAAATAAATACAAATTTACAAGAGTGCATTTGAATTCACCAAGATTAAGTCGTATCATACGAGTTCAAGCAATATAGGACGTATCAAGTCGTTTGGAGGGATAAAATCATTTGATCACTTTACATCCAACCACAAACAAGGTATGCCTATGCTTCAAGAAATGGTGTCACCCTTCAATGAGGATAGCTAGTGATGATATCTATAGTAAAACCAAATTCAAGAACCGAGGGTATAAATTTATAATCATTGTCACGTCGAGCTAGTTACACTGACCCTAGATACCCTCAAGCTCATGTCAAATTTTAAATAAAAAGCAACCTTGAAAAGTGTTACAAATTGATGATGCATAAACCATAGCATCACTTTTCCCAAAGCATTTTAACTAAAAGTCACATTAAAATATAGGTCATTTATCAACAAAACTAATATCTCTTGCTTGATTCATCTAATAATGACCACCAAATAAACACAATGCATAACCAATATACTGATTATAGAACTTAGTCAATTATTTTCCATAGTCTTGGCATACCATGCCCTTGAGTTGGGTTATTAAATTTGCATATTTTATTCACCATCAATCTATGGTGCTCAAAAAAGAAGTAAAATCCATTTATTATCTAAATATAAAAATATCAATTTTCATGTTCATTTGTATTCATATCTTTCATTTCTATAAAAAAACAGTAACAAGTACTATGAAACTCAATGCATTCTCATGTTCATTTTTCTTCTTTCATAAATTCATATAGCTAGAAAAAAGTATTTTTTAACTAATATGTATTCACATACAAAGAATATATCGCTGTAAATTCTCACATATATATATATATATATATATATATATATATATATAAGCATAAAAAAAGTTGTAATCAAGAATCCATATCATATTTAAAATGAATGCACAAAATGCATAAAATATCAAATGCTTTTGCAAATACAGCTCTCCAATGAATGCACAAAGTGCATAATATACCTTCCATTCTATGATTTTGTTCTTCATTCTATAAGTCTATCTCTAAATATTGTCTTCTTTGAAATTCTTCACTTTTTATGTCAAAATTAAATCGAGGTTAGGGGTGTGTTAAAGAACGCCCTTGTGAGAAATTAGTATGTAAGAATTAAAGTGTTAGTCCTTTTGACCAAGTCAAGCACCTTGTTTGTTGTTGTTCACAATTTGTACATAAAAAATTATTATTAACATGTTGAATATGTGATGCAAATGAATGCATTGATAATACAAGAACGCTCTTACATGAAATGCTCACGAATATCTTTCGATACTTCAAATTAATACTTTTCAATTATATTTAAAATGCATTCACAACTAATTTTTAATGTTTATGGAAATCTCCTAAAAGGAGGCAAACTACTTCTAAGGATATGATAACAACATCAATTTTTAATCTTTGGAATATGATGAGGAGATACTAATGTTGAAAACAGATGCTATGAATAGCACGAGAGCCCGGCATGACTTAAAAAAGTTTTATTAAACGGTTGGAAGAAAGAATTGGGAAAGACGGTCTTCCCACATAAAATAGAACACAGAAAATTGAGCTTCAGAATCTTAGGCGAATTTGGCCTGAATGTAATTCACAAGTTCCTGGGTGATGCGGAAGGCCTTGCTCAACACAGAATCGGGGAGAGGGGGATCTGCTGCAAAGAGAGAATTGGCGATTGTCTGAACTCCAGGAAACTGGCTGCTCAATCCAGCTATGGCCACTGCATTTTCATGGCCCACATTCTGCTGGAAATGCACCAGTGCCTTTGGAAACACAAACACATCTCCCTTCTCCAACGTTTTGGAGAAGAACTTGTTGTTGGGGTCAATAAAACCCACAAGAAGCTCACCTTCCAGTAAAACGAGAACTTCAGTGGCTCTTGGGTGTGTGTGAGGAGGATTTATTCCACCCACTGCATAATCGATGCGGACCAACGATATTCCCAACGTATTGAGGCCTGGTATCTGTTTAACGTTTGCCTGCGTTACGTTCGAGCCTACTGCATTGTCGGTGTTCCCTGGCTGCCCCAGTCCCCCGAAGAAGAAGTCCTTTGCGGAAACTTCCTTTGGGTCTTTGCAAACGAACCCGTTCACCAAAACTGTTTTGATCAATCTGTTAGCAACTCGCCTAATAAGCAAATCATATCAGACAACTATATAAAATTATATTCTCACCTTTGCTTTCCTCATCTGCAACGCAGAAATCTTGCAAGGGATCGGAATCCCCTGCCATGACATTGTCGCTGTAACAACATATCAACAGAAAAACTCCCAACGTGAAGTATATCATGCGGTTGGCCATTATAACAGAAACACGGAAGAAGCAGACAGAACAGTTAAGGATATGAACGTGTAATTGAATCATGCATTACATGATTTATATAGCTCAAACATTAACTACTGCGCAAGGACTAATTCCTCTTGACATGGTCCTGTAATTATTATAATATACTTGCAGAATCGTTCCTCTTTTCGTAACGCGGGAGTGACTACGTAAGTCCTACGGCATATGGTTATCTGAAGATCGACACACCTGCTACCGTAGACGTAATCTCGCCATTCTTTTAGTATTGTTGATATTCTCGTCTTTCTTTTAATCATGTGCAATTGTTAAACATTAGTGGAAGGATCTGGTTTTTTAAAGGAAATAAAGTTTAGGTTATTGCCAAGTGTCATTGAATTGCGAAAAGAGGAAATAATGGTTAGATTTTGTAGAAAACAATTATTTATTCCATATAGTTCAATGCGACAGAATCTCATTAGTGAGTTGCATGGTGCTGCACTTTCAAGATGGTTTAGCATAGATAATATGTATAGGATCTATTGAAGGAGACCACGTATTCACCAATTTTACATAAAGATGTCAAAATGATTTGCTAATTTTGAAATGGAGTGGTGTAGAATATAGTGTTGAATGGTGCACCATAAGAGTAAGGATGTAAGAGTAAGGATGTAGTGTTTCTTTGTATTTTGACATATTCTATGAAATAAATTGGGTGGGCAATTTAATTATAGTTTTACATACCATTCATAAATACATGGTCAAATCAAGATTGCTAGTTAAAGTTTGACAATCTGTCAAGATGTTTAGCAGGAAAAAAATTCGTATAGAGGAACTCTTTGTTAGCATAGGTTAATTTTACATACAAATATTAAGTGCATGAGTCAACAAGGAAGACCCTATTCAAAATGGTCTATAGAAAATCTCCATAGATGGCACAAATATATTGAGAATAGAAGACTACAAGAATATAAGTATGTTGGCTAAACGCTTTGCATAAAACATGAAATAGGCTCATTCATGAGTGATGAAGGGGCTAAAAGAGAGGAGTGTCAAAACAATTGGAATGTCTTCACGGCATATCAGAAATGGTGGATGACCATAGGGAGATGTGGATTTGTGAAGCAAAAGTATGTTATCTTTAGTGGTTGAAGCAGCCTTCTATATAGTGTTATTTTCTAGCACCAAGCTTAAAAAATTTCTCACTTAAGGTGTCTCATGTAAGAACATCTCAGGGATCTCACAATGTTGTATAACATAAAACTATTTATTTAGTTTTGTTGTGTATGTGTTTCTATGTAGGTTTTCCTTGTTATGCATGTGATGTAGAGTTTTATAGAAGGGTGTTGAAGGATTTCTAATTGGGCATGGGCATACTTTTATTGTGCAATACATTGGCATGCGCCCAAAATCTTAAAACTCAAGCACTCATGATTATCAATTTTCTTTGATTTTATCAATTGTTTACAATCAATATAATATTAAATTTCAACTAGGCCCACGAAAACTTATTGATTCATGTCTTAAAACTGTATTTCTATTTCAATGCTCCAGCCATGTATTTGGGATTCATATGTTATTAGGGACTTCTTAAAAAAAAAATCTATGCCCACACATTATTTATGTTTTATTTTCCCAGACGGCTTATTTTTAGTTCAACATTTCTCTACATCTCTCATCTAGACTTTTCTTGTTGGCAATTTAATTGAGACTTCATATTAATTTTAATTGGCTAAATATTAAATCCACATATTGAAATTTTTAAATTAATTAATTCTTATGTAATTTTGAACCTTATTTTAATTTTATGCTACATTCTAAAAGGCCTCTTGCATTAAGGATCTATGTCATTACTCTACTACAAATCAACATCTCAAACTAATCACTTAGCTGAAGCTGAGGCAGCATATAGTGTCCTTAAGTTGGCATCTGATAGGGTTTTTTTTTTAAATTGGATTGAGGTGGGGCTCGGCCAATATTATAAAATGTTTGCTTAATCTGAGCCCCCTATTGGATGATCAACTCTCCCATTAATGATTCCCTATAAATGATTAAATCTTTTGAGGACATCAAAATTACTCATATTTTTAGGGAGGGAAATAGGTTGGTAGATTTTTATGCCAATGAAGGGGTTAAACTTTACTCCCTTAAAGTGTGGGACGGGTACTTGTAAATACCAACCGAAGTACTTACCATTATAAATAATGATGCTATTCATGAGTTCTGAGGAGAGAGGGGTTTGGATGTTAATGGGTTTCATTATCATCGCATGCTTTGTGGGTATTATGGAGTTGTTCAACTATTTCTAGAGTTTAGGAAGTTTATTGAGAAAGAATTGTAAAGATCTCTTGGTGAATATGGGGGGTGACCGGAATTGTGTGAAGCCACTATCCCATGATGGATTCAAGCAAAAACCTAAGGTGTGGATGATTTTGGAGGAGGTTAATCTCATGTCCTACATGGGGAGGCTTCATAGTTATGACCATGAAGCCACTAAAGTGTTTTTCAAGAGTTGGAGGAATCGAACATTGACAGTTCAAGGTGTTGACTTCACTATATCTGAGGAGTTGATAGAACAAGTTTTTTGTATCCAATTACAAGGAAGGAAATTCTTCAAGGACCAAAAGGCTAATGAGGAGGCCTTGAACCAATTTTTTAAAGGGGACAAGAGTGAGAAACTTGTGAAACTTTCCTCATGGGGCTACGAAAGATTATCCATTGAGCCCATTTGGCCCGAGATTGTTGAGGTGATTATGAGATATATCACCCTTGATGATAGGTTTACGACTATCCTTGGTGTCCATTTCAATTAAATTAAATTAATCACTTTAGACATAATTTTTTGGAATCTTTTCCATTTTATTTGCTTGCATCCCTAGACTCTTCGATTAAAGACCACCTTAAAAACCCTAATGCACTTTTCTTGCATGAGGGTATGGTGTTGTTATTGATGGAATATGCAAAATCCCATATGCATGTTAAGCCTATTAAAGGTAAAGGAGGTGGTAAAAAGAAGCATCATTCGATATCTTTCAATACGGGGTTGGACACTTCAAAAGATGTAGTTGATGAGTGGCAAGATGAGGAGGGTAGGGTGGACTCTATTGAAGACCTTTCATCTTCCCCCTCAGAATCGGGTGGGAGGAAGAAAAGAAAGAATTATTCTAAAAAACTCCATTGAAGAAGAAATCCAAAAAGGATATCTCATGGTCAGATGGGTCCCAAATGGGGGATGAGGAGGGCAGGTGCAAAATATAGAAGTTAGGTGATGATGAGGTTGGGTGCAGAAACCAAAGGTGGGTGAAACAAATTTTGTCTTCTTCGAATAGTTTTAGTGACAAAGGGAAAGAGAAGGTGGTTGGGGAAGGTGTCATGGAGAAAGAGGTTGCCCGAGTGGTAGAGGACTAGTCCCCTGTGATGGACCTGATCAAGGACACTAGTGATGCTATCAATAATGACCCTTTCTCGAAGGATTTTTCTTATTCACATGTTGAAAGGGAAGTGATAATTGATGTTTTAAGTGTTTCAAGAGAGCGCGTGACTGGTATCTTTAGATTAACTAAGTGGTTCCTGATAGAATTTAACAAATTTAATGTGAAAGTCTATGGTTTACAAGAGAAGGTTGACAGTAAAGAAAAAGATTAGATGTTGAGGATATTGTCTGGGAGATCAAACTGGACTATGACCTCCACATCTAGGACATTGAGGAAATGATTCAACAAATCAAAACCAGCATGGAAAATCTTTTAAAAATCAACCATCGTTCCATCAAGAATAGTGCAGAAACATTAAAAATTCTCATAAAGAAATTGAGGGAATTGAGAGAAGAGCAGATGGTCGATGGGAACCCGAGCAAGGTTCAAAGGAGGTTCCTGTCAAATAAAAAGGTTAAATTATGGTGAAGGGAGATGAAAAGGGTCTTAATGCTTGCACTTAACAGAAAAAGAAGACCTCTGATGAAGAAAAGGAAGAACCGCTTACCCTGGTTAATAAACACTATGACCAGGAACTAGAGGCACTAGCATACACCCTCAAGAACATTAATTAGTCTATTATGTAGTTTCTTTTATTATGTTGTTCATATACAATAACAATAGTATATTATAAAAATTAATATACATGGTGCTCAGTCTAAAAAAAATTGTATGTTTTTAAAAACAGATATCCATTTCTTAAGGTAAGTAATAGATATCCATTTTTTTACAGATCGGATATCCATTTTTACTGGTTAATATCAGATATATGTTATTAATGGATATCCTTTTTTAAAAAAGTGGATATCCATTAATAACGGATATCCATTTTGCTTTGGTGTTTACCTTAGAAAATGTACTTTTTACCAACCCAACCAAAAAGTCAAACATGGGTGATGCGGATATCCATTAATAATAGCATAATGAACTTGAGAATCTTAGAAGAATTTGGCCTGAATGTAATTCACAAGTTCCTGGGTGATGCGGAAGGCCTTGATCAACACAGAATCGGGGAGAGGGGGATCTGCTGCAAAGAGAGAATTGGCAATTGTCTGAACTCCAGGAAACTGGCTGCTCAATCCAACTATGGCCACTGCATTTTCATGGCCCACATTCTGCTGGAAATGCACCAGTGCCTTTGGAAACACAAACACATCTCCCTTCTCCAACGTTTTGGAGAAAAACTTGTTATTGGTGTCAATAAAACCCACAAGAAGCTCGCCTTCTAGTAAAACAAGAACTTCAGTGGCTCTTGGGTGTGTGTGAGGAGGATTTATTCCACCCACTGCATTATTGATTCGGACCAACGATATTCGCAACGTATTGAGGCCCGGTATCTGTTTAACATTTTTTTGCGTTACGTTGGAGCCTACTGCATTGTTGGTTTTCCCTAGCTACCCCAGTCCCCGAAAGAAGAAGTCCTTTGCGGAAACTTCCTTTGGGTCTTTGCAAATGAAACCGTTCACCAAAACTGTTTTGATCAATTTGTTAGCAACTCACCTAATAAGCAAATCATGTCAGACTATATAAAATTGTATTCTCGCCGTTGCTTTCCTCATCTGCAACATAGAAATCTTGCAAGGGATCGAAATCCCCTGCCATGACATTGTCGCTGTAACAACATATCAACAGAAAAAGTCCCAAAGTGAAGTATATCTTGCGGTTAGCCATTATAATAGAAACTTAGAAGAAGCAGACAGAACAGCTCGGGATATCGATGTGTAATTGAATTGTGTATTACATGATTTATATAGCCCAAGCATTAACTACTACACAAGGACTAATTCATCTTGACTTAGTCCAGTAATTATAATATATACTTCCAGAATCTCGTTCCTCTTTCTGTAACGCGTTTGTGACTACGTAAGTCCTACAGCATATGGTTATCTGAAAATAGACACACCTGCTACCGCAGACGTAATCTCGCCATTCTTTTAATATTATTTATATTCTTGCAATTTTTTTAATAATGTGGAATTGTTAAACATTATTGGAAGGATCGGGTTTATGACAGGAATAGTGTTTAGGTTATTCTGAAGTAGAATTGCGAAAAGAGGAAAATGTCTTTCTTCTTGTGTATCTAGTTAAGATACTTTGTGTAATCTATGATGACTTTTGTAGAAGATAACAACTATTTATTCCACATATTTCAAAGCGACATACTTTCATTTGTGAGTTTCATAGTGTTGTGCTTTCAAGATGGTTTAGCATAGATAATGTGTATAGGATCTATTGGAGGAGACCAAATATTGACCAATTTTACATAGAGATGTCAAAAGGATTTGCTAATTTTAAAATGGAGTGGTGTACAATATGGTGTTAGAATGGTATATCACTTAGAAAGGGATGTATAGTTTCTTTGTCATTGTGGTACATTTTACGAAAGAGATTGGGTGGGAAACTTAATTATATAGTTTTTGCATACCTATCATTAATACACAGTCAAATCAAGGTTGTTAGTTTAAGTTTCACAATCTATCAAGATGTTTAGTGAGAAAGAAACTCATGTAGAAGAACTCTTTGATAGCATAGGTTAATTTTGCGTTCAAATATTTAGTGCATGATTCAAAAATGAAGATCTTATTTAAAATGGTGTATAAAAAATATCCATAGATATCACAAATATATTGAGCATAGAAGACTAAGAGAACATAAGTATTTGGCTAAACACTTTTTATAAAACATGAAATCTAGGTTCATTTATGAGTTATGAAGGAGCTAAAAGAGAGGAGTGTTAGGTATAAGTTGCATCGAAATGAATTTTGAAGGAAAAATAAATGCTCGCATATAACCAAATGAACTAGAGAATATTGGTGATTTCAAAAGTTTGTTAAAATCTCAATAAATTTAGGGAATCAAGTTGATCGAGGGGATGGATATATTGATGCATCTTAAAATACAATTTTTACTACTATGCACATAATTCTGAACATAGTGTGTAGTCTCAAGAAGTGTCAAATTGAAGAACATAAATACCTAAAAAGTAGTGATAAGAAATTACAAAGGAGACACGATAGAGTAAGAGAAAATAATATTTCATTCATTGGAATGGCGGATGACCATAGGAAGATGTGGATTTATGAAGCAAAAGTATGTTATCTTTAGTGATTGAAGCAGCCTTCTATATAGTGTTATTTTCTAGCACCAAGCTTAAAAAAATTCTCACTTAAGGTGTCTCATGTAAGAACATCTCAGGGATCTCACAATGTTGTATAACATAAACTATTTATTTATTTTTCTTGTGTATGTGTTTCTATGTAGGTTCTCCTTGTTATGCATGTGTTGTAGAGTTTTATAGAAGGGTGTTGAAGGATTTCTAATTAGGCATGGGCATACTTTAATTGTGCAATACATTGGCATGTGCCCAAAATCTTAAAACTCGAGCACTCATGATTATCCATTTTCTTTGATTTTATCAATTGTTTACAATCAATATAATATTAAATTTCAACTAGGCCCACTAAAACTTCTCGATTCATATCTTAAAGTTGTATTTCTATTTCAATCCTCTAGCCATGTATTTGGGATTCGTATGTTTTAACTTTTTTACCCCAACAAATTTTTCAGGTAACTAGTGGTTGTTGCATATGCTAGTACTGAAATAATACATCTAATTGGCGCATTATGGCTATTTGAAAAAGCCTTGAATAGTTAGTTACTTATTTTATACATCTTTCCATGTCTGTTTCAATCCAAAAGGGAAAATGCACCCTATAAATAGCTTTGATGAGATAATTTTAGCATAACATAAGCTATGAATTAATACTTTCCCAAGTAGAAAGAAGGTACAGTAGCAAGCTATAAAATTTTGGCTTGGACCCGTCATAATTTCTTGCATTAAGTTTCAGCTCACTCTATTTGGATGTCCCAAATGAGCTGATCACTTGCGTTCAAAAGGCTATTAATTGAGAGTAAAAATTATAGATAAACTGTAACTCTCCAAAAAGTTATGAATAAGCTAAAACCTTGCAGAAGTTTCATGGATTTAAACCAAAAAACCCTCTAACAAGACTAATTATGGTAAGAGCTAGAAAAACATCATGATTCATAAAGACTAATTATGATTCATAACATTCCAAAAGTATTTATGTACATATAAAATAATCTCATAAAATTACCATATGATAATGATGATATATAGAGAAACATAAGAGGAATACTTCAAGTAGTTAAGTATTTATGTACATATAAAATAATCTCATAAAATTACCATATGATAATGATGATATATAGAGAAACATAAGAGGAATACTTCAAGTAGTTTTCCAAAACAATGTATCAAACCATGGTAAAAAGAAGAAAAAAATCTCATTAGGCGGCAATAATAACTGAATTGATAATGCTTTGTGATATATTTAAGTGTTAATTTGTAAATGGAGCCCAATTTTGTGGAGTAAAAGTTGCATGTGAGTTGAGGTTGTTAATTTTAACAACTTCTTTAAGTAATGGAAATGAAAAATAAACTCCAATATCAAAGAGAGCACAATGAATTTATTAATATTCTAAAACACCATTTCTCTCCTCAATTTCACAACATTTTGATAGCATATATGTACATATAAAATAATCTTGTAAAGTAACTAGATGAAAATGATGATATATAGAGAAACATAAGAGAAATACTTCAATTAGTTTTCCAAAACAATGTATCAAACCATGGTAAAAATTAAAAAACTCCTATGAAAAATGAAAAATATCTTCTTCCAGGAAGAGAAGATAATAGTTACATTTTCACATCATGTTTTGTCAGTATAGTATGTTTAAAAATTCCACTCCATAATCCTAACTCACTTAACTATACAATTCAAGTCCACTCCTATTATTCAAACCAAATCAAGTGGTTTAGCCCACTCTTCAATAACATGTAATATTCTTTGATGATCATCAAGCTATCTAGTATCCACTTACGACGTCCACATGCACATGGAATTGGATGAAGGGATAGGGCAATAGCAATTACTAGGTGGCTATATTGATATACCTTGTTCTCAGGTTGATAATCAATGAAATGAATCCTATGTTGAACAATTTTGACTTGTTTGAGATATGTCCCTTGCACTACAACTGAACTTGTGGGAACCAACATTCCAAGGTAATACATAACATTTACAAGGTCAATACAAGTAACAAAAATTAAAAAATATGCATTCAACAGATAAATCATGCAAGAGCATATATTTATTTAGCCAAACCTGTGGGGGACGACATTCCATCACTTGTTTCTGATTCCACTAGCTTTTGACTCTCTCTTGTGCAACACAATAGATAATAACTAACACCTTCTATGTTTCCAGGCTCTACTATGACTGCAAAAATATCTCTTGCACCAAATTTACACAGAAAAATTGTAAAAAAAATAGAGTTCCACTATCATTTAAGTATATGTAAATTTACTTAAAAAAAAGTAGCTAAATTAATAAATGATTAAGTTTCAAATTTACACAAGCTCGCACATGCACGATATAAATATATATACATGTGTAGACATCAAATCTGCAATATGTTAAGCCTTACAAAGAATAAATCAAGCAAAACACAACAAATCTAATATCCCTATGAAATATTGCTTCATGTTAGATATGCTAAACAATAAGACAAGCTAAATAAGCATATAAAGAACATGAATCCAAATTTATCTCATAGTGGATTGGTGCTATTGTTGAAAATATCCATTTCCCAATCCTTGATAGATAAGCTAGATGATATGAAATTGCTATGAAGATGGAGATGATAAATGGACAAAATCAGTTCTCAAGGAGAGTGACTTTGCAAGAGATTTGTTATGAAATTTTGGAGTTATGGAGGATTTGCTTGAGGATGAAGCCTCTATTTGAAGATTTTCAAATGCTAAGAGTGCCAAACATGGAGGATGTGGGCCTAAGATTGGACAAATGAGAGGAAGAAAATTTTCAAGTGGTGAGTGGTTGATGCATGCGCAAGATTTGGGAAATGTGCCCAAGAGGGGGGAAATTTGAATTCAAATTTGCAATGAATGTTGAGTTTGACCTTTGGAAGGGGACATGTATGAGACATGTAAGACCTCATAAATGCTCTGTTGGGTGTACATGTCCACTTGGGGGGAGATTCAAACTTGGAGAATATTCTCCCTTTATGCCAAGTTGAAAGTAAATAAAGATTTTGATAAATCAATTAAATGCAATTTCATGTGCAAGTGGCCAAATCTAGAGAATGCAAGTGGTTAGGATTAGTATTTGATCATTGTTAGATTAGTTTAATGACGATTAGGTTAGCTTAATGGTGTTTAGATGATTTTGACTTTTAGGACTTAAATATTTGATTTATTTAAATCAGAAAAGGATGGAAGATGCATTTTTGAGATTTTAATTAAATGAAGTTTGATTTATTTAATTAAAGGATGATGTGAGCCTTTGATTTATTTAAATGCATAACCTTAGGACTAAAGACCTGATTTTCCTAGCGAATGGATTTGCTGCATTTGATTTATTCAATGAGCGGATGACTATGCATAATGCTAATTTTGCGTGTCTACAACATGTACATACCTTTTTTAATCAGTCTTGAAATATGGTCATAATCAATTGAAATCAAAGGAACTTCTTCAAAGCTTTCATCTTCATCTTCATTGTATGTGTCACTAACATCCAATGGCACCAAATTCCATCCACTGGCATATCCTTGTTGTTGGTGTTGCATTCATCATAGTTTTCTAAAATGTAGTAATAAAAAACATGAGTAATCCCTAGTGTGCAATATCCATGGGAAACTATATGTACTCGTGACAGAATGCAAAGATCTTGTTTTCTCTACCCTCTTGCATCCATGCATTGATCTTATATCCACACCTACAAAACTTAATTATGAATTAAAAAATAATAATTAATATAAATATATTCAAACTAAAATAAATAAAACTTGAATGTACACATATATGTATATTTAAAGTTTTAAATTCAAACAAAAACATACCTAATATCTCCCAAAACACTCTATGTAACATGTATTGATCGGTTGTTGAAGATGTGCCAACATCATTTGATGCAAATTGTTTTTGACACCATTCAACATGATGTCCATCTCTTATGCGATCTCCCTCATAATTCATTTGGTATGTTCTTAGAGCACATTTGATGCAAGCTCCTGCACCATCATGTTCACCCTTTTCGTGCCCACTCTCAAAGAAGCTCCAAGCATGTGGTATGTTGTCATTTCGATAATATCTACATAGTGCATAAAATGGCCTTGATGATTTGAATTGTGAAGCACATACATCTGACCATACAAAATTCTTTTCAATTCTGACACCCTTGATTGCCAAATATTCAAAAAACTTCTTGAAGCAATGTTGTACAAATAGTGTGCCATGCTCTTTGTCATCACTAATATAGAAGTGATATTCTTTCTTAATGACTCATTCCTCAGATGTACTATCAACACCATCCAAATCCACTTGTGCACGTTGATAACACACTTGCACCATGATAGTGATCTACTCTGAAAAATAGTATTGTGATTGAATCTATTTTTGATGTACACAAAAGAGTAATTCTCTACAAATTCAACTACTAATAACATTGTTCCAATTGGGAAACTATCTCTTAATGTCTTAAACTGGTGTGCTTGCGACTTACAAAAGAAATAATGTTGTATGTATGCTTGTATCAATTTATAGAACATTTCCATAAATGTTCTGATAAGTATCTCCTCTTCTACATAATCTAAACTTGTTGATTCTTTTCCACTTTTGGTATGAAATTTGATGTACTTGTAACTCTTGCAATTTACCAACTTTTTCAACTCGGTATCTTCATCTCTCAAAGGAATTTTAGTCAAATTTCCACATGTTTCATAGACTCCTTTTATGCAGCTTATTTGACTGGATGCATTATCATCATCTGATTTATCACATAGGATGGATGTTATGAACTGACTTGACTATCTAGGAGGTGCATTCTGAAAACTGTCACTTTCTTCTCCAATCTTTTGAAACGCGTGATATTAGAGATCAAATTCAATATGATAATGACAACACATTTCAAAAACCTTGCCTGTGTTCACATAATATGGCCTTAACCTTTCAAACATTGTTTTCCCGGAATCTTTATATGTGGATTTGAATTACAAAACAACACATACATTTCATGTTTTGTTATGTCTAACCAATGTTTTGTATGTAATTCATTATTATTGGGCCTAATCCTGTGTTTGATAACATCTCTACTATTTGATAAAGGACGAGTATGATCGTTCCAAAATCTTGAGATCAAGTTCCTAAAAACATCTTGAATCCTATCAGAATGAGGAGCTCTACACATAATTTCCCAATTGCCTTCTAAGGTACTATCATACAGTACCTTTCTCCTTTTGACATATTGTGTTAGTGTCTTTCTACTTAAACCAATCTCAATTGAAAGTGAAGAGATTTGTCCTTTTTTGGCCATTTTTTCACTTAAAATCGATGTCAACATGACTCTTCTTAAAATTGCCTTATCTGTTGATCAAGATTGTTTCCCAATGGAACCCAAACCTTTTTTGAAATTTTTAGCAATGTCTTTTTGTAGGTGTGAACCTTTCCTCTTTTTCGTACTCGTATCTACACCCAACAATTATAATGGCTCTTGTAGCTCATTAATAAGAAGTACAATTGAAAACAGTTGGGCTTGATCAAATGTATCAAGGTTATTAAAATAAGAAATTACTTGCTTTGCAATTTTTTTCATTGACCTTCTAGTAGTACATCTAGGTTGCTCAGCATAAAACTTCAATTTTTCCATATCCATTTGAAATAAATGACCTAAATTTCTAGAAGAAAATTTTCTCCTCGCCTCTTTAGCTAGATTCATATGCTCTTCCATGATGGTATCTAGAAGTGATCGTGACCCCTCTCCAACATCCATTATTTGAGCTTGGGCCTCCTCCCTAACATCAACTATATGTTCTTCAACCTCATTTTCTCTAGTATCTAAATTTGGCCTAACTTCTACTTCATTTTTTGTAGTGGACTAGGTTGGGTTGATCCTCCCTTAATGTTTGGCTCATCCATCTCTCTCTCATTCTTTTCAGGGTGCTAGTCGATAACATTACTGGGCATATGTAACATGGGGCATTGGCGAGGAACTGAAAGTCACTCGACTATGTTTTGAGTGGGAGCAATGAATGAGCACTAAAATTAGTTCACAGGAGAGCTTATCTTATTTTTTGTATTCCTCCCCAAGCCTCTATCCCACCCATCTATCTGATTCCAATCCTCGGGCCTATTCCCCTTCTGAATGGGAGCGATCAACAAGGAAGACCATGATAAGCAACTGAATGTCACTCTAAAATCTAAAATTTGTTGCATGCTATAATCATCTAAAAAAAATATTAATCACCATGAATTGCACGGTGTAGTCACTAACATTGGTTCATAATTAAATGTGTTAACAAAGGATGCTTGGATCGCCATAGGTCATCCTACACTATGACCTTATATTTATTGTGCATGGTGGATAAGACCTAGGATGTTTGAAATAACTAGGTCATCCTACACTATGACCTTCCTTGTATTTATTGTACATGGTGGATAAGACATATGAGAAGGCCATTGGTATTCTAGAAAATATTGAGGTAAGTAGTGAGGGAGTTAAGTTTTGTATTGACTTTGAAGTGTTAGGAAATGGGAAAGGTTGTCACTACCTTGTGCTTATTGGTTGGGTATTATATTTTTCTATACATGTCGGTGTGTATTTCAAGCATGAACTATGAGTTAGGAAAATGTTGACTAGCATGTTATTATTCTTCTAGGTCTTACACAAGGTCATCCTTTATGAGTCTATTCATATTGAAGTGAAGGATTCCAATGATATCTATTCAATTACAAAGGGGAATAGTGATTACATTGAATCATCTCATGATGGAATATCATGGTAGGACAAAATGTTACCAGTAGATTTAGAAGTTCCCTTGAAAATATGGAGCTAAATGTTGAATATGAGTAATAAATTAATGGTCCTATTTTTCAAGAGAGGGGCCTAGGTTTCTCAAATGAACTTTTAAAGGATATATGAATGTCAATTTACTTCGTGAGAACCCTGATAGTAAATTTAATTTATGCTCTACTACATAATTCTTCAATAGCAATAGAAAATGGAAGGTTAAAGGGAAATGAAAGTAATAATATTGGGAGAGGCTCAAGTTTGACATACCTTGTTTATGTCTATAATGAATTTGCAAGCTTTCTTCGCGTATTCTTTGTTTCGGTTATGTTGAATACTTTTGTGTAATCTTACTTTTTCTTCTCTTTTTGTTCACCATCTCCTTCTTTGTAAAATATCACTTAACAATTCCTCTAAATCTTCTCCTCCAAAGCCTACCTTGTACAAAAAAATATCTTTCACAATTCTTCTAATTTTCTCCTCCAAAGCTTGCCTTATAGAGAAAAATATCCTTGACAATTCCTCTAGGTTTCTCTTACTTATATATAATGATTTACAAAAAAAAAGGATTGATAAATTTATCGATTGAAAGGATCTAAAAAAACCCTATAGTTTATATCCTAAAATTAAGAATTGATTAACATGCATTCTAAAAAGCTTAGAAAAATAAAAAAGAAAAGCTAAAACTAGACTTAATTGCTAATATTAAAAAAAAAAACTCTGAAAAAAATTTGGAAAAAGCAAAAAAATGGTCGTTATATATAATGTTCTTATGCGAGGGTTCGTTCGAAGGGATGAAAACAAAAAAAGAACTAGCCATTTTGGGGAAAATTTTAGGGGCA
>VDFB02152032.1:238614-258619 GCA_007258455.2 Sequoia sempervirens | reverse complement strand
AAAAATTAGGGAAAAAAACAAATAATAAATACATAAAAAGCAAGTCTTCATTGTTATAAGCTATCAAAATATGCTCTATTTCTACCAATACATTAGAATTTAATGTTTTCTATATAATTTTGTGATTCAATTCCCTGAGCCCAAACACTTGCTTTGGAAATGAAAGTGTTCACAACAAATGCTATTTTTCTTGCTCCTGTTGAATTTGATGACATATCATGTCTTTATTTCTTTAGTGTTGAGAGAAAAGTTTTGGAGGGTTATGCTATATGATCGAATGATATCTAGGTGTTTGGTGCAACCCACCTATAAATTTTTATTTTCATTGTTGAAAGGCTATTTAGGGTTGAAATTTTTCTCAAGTATAGCATTCTCCTTTGCTATCACTATAGGAAAATACTAAGCGATATTACAATAAAATTGGTATAAAAGTATGGACCTAAAAATAGCCTATAATGGATGTAAAACTTGCAAAGTATACAACACATATCCAATAGAAATTGTTCACCTTGTGTTGCCTTTGCCACATTGAAAGGTTAGCATTTAATTGAACATGGGATTCTTTTGAGTGGTGCTTCCCTAGTTCAATATTCATGCCTGGAAATTAAATTAGAATTAATACAAACAAAAAAGTGCAGACCTTACTATCAACTGGTAGGTGGTATCGTAGTGTAGGTTTCTCAAAGTCTAGTGATATAGATCTTGGTTGTGAAGCAATCTCTCCAACCCTAATTATGGTGATCTCTCCAGCCCTGATTACGACGATCTTTCCAGCCCTGGTTATGATAGGCGATCTATATTTCTTCCATAATGACAGTAGTACCTGGAATAGCATCTAGATCTAGTTTGTCTTCTAATGACCTTCAGGATAGGTGATAGGAGTTTGCTATAATTTCACTTAGGTCTGCAGGGACATGACATGTAACTTGCATGGATATGTGTTCTTTGATGATGATTGAACATCTCACATTTATCTACCATTGTATTCACATGATGATGAATGATTGTAGTAGCGATGAGGGTCGGCTAGCAAGAAAGGGACATAACATGTTGTAACTTGCAAGGATATGCGTTCTTTGATGATGATTGAACATCTCACATATATTTGTTGTTGTATTCACATGATGATGCAACATTATAGTAGCATTGAGGGTCGGTGAGAAATGAAGGGACATGAGATGTTGTAACTTGCATGGATATGTGTTCTTTGATGATGATTGAACATCTCACATTTATCTGGTATTGTATTCACATGATGATGTAAGATTGTAGTGGTTCTGAGGGTTAGCTAGAAAAGAAAGCACATGGCATGTAACTTGCATGGATATGTTTTCTTTGATGATGATTGAATATCTCACATTTATCTACTATTGTATTCACATGATGATGCAAGAATGTAGTGATTTTATATTCAAATCTAATAGAAAACACTTCCCCAACATTTTTATAGACTTATTTGATACATTATGTGAATGTATTTTGTATAATTTTTTTTTTAAGAGGATATAAGTATTTTTTTTCAGTTTATGAGATTTGTTGA
Organism: Sequoia sempervirens; assembly: GCA_007258455.2. Lineage (NCBI taxonomy): Eukaryota > Viridiplantae > Streptophyta > Pinopsida > Cupressales > Cupressaceae > Sequoia > Sequoia sempervirens. The sequence goes on along the minus strand of VDFB02152032.1, from coordinate 257,079 downwards.
GTTTTTTAGTATAATTTTGGTCTACAAAGTTTTCTGAGTCACAAGTTTTCGAAATATGCTCTTTCAAGTACAATAATTCTTGACGATGGTATCTAAAAATAAGTGTTGGTGATTTTCTCATTAATCATTTATAGAAACTATACTTTTAATGCATAAGATTGATTTCTTACTCAGATAGGAGTGTATTTAATAGTAAGTTATACTACTTTACTTGATTTTTGTTTATACTATGTTTGTGCATCTAGAAATCATGTTTTTGTAGGCCTAGTTGAAGGTTGTAGGCTTGAGAAACTGTTAACAAGTCAACTTCCTCTCCTCTTATTCTTCTTTACTTGTACAAGCTTGTACCATTCACATAATGTGAGATTTCTCAACACAAACTAAATTCCTTGTGTCTCTCAACAACCATGTTTTCATGCTCGTCAAATGGGGAAGTCATTATCATTGAGCTCCTAGACACAACCATAAGCCACAAATATAATATATTCAAGTGTCATTGGTTTGTCTATATTAATTGTCTCCCGATGACCAAAATTGTTTCATCTTGGGCCCAACCTCTAGCTATTATAAAATGCAAAATGTTGCTAACTTACTTCAATTGACAAGCACAACAATATAACTTTTAATCACAACTTTGCAACCTGCATGAGGCCCATGTTTTTTTAGTCGTTTTCTATTTTGTGATTAGCTCCCATGTAATGTCATAAAATTACTAGTCAAAAAGCCTTCTTTGTTCTAATAAAGATGTAGACTGACTTTATCTTAAGACTCTCCCAGGTAAACCTAGATAAATTCTCCTCCAAAATATATTTCAAACTAGTTACAACATTGTGTCTTACACTTGTATGCAAAAAGGATCAGACGACTGACTTGCACACATCATTGGATGTACTGTCTAGGAGTCTAGGAGGTTGAATAGGAAAATTGACCTGTTTGATGAGGAAATTGATATCTACTTATTATAGACCAATGAATATCACAACTATAAATATTGTATTGGATTTTCCTAAGAACTTTAAAAAATTGCATCACAAATACATGTTTGACAAGTGTGCCTAGTCAAATGTAATAAAAAAACCTTTACCTACACAATAGAATTATAAGGACATTTGGAAAGCATAGATAATGACTTCTTTTAAAATGTCAATGGAAATGATTGTGACCATGATGAGACTAAATGAGAATTGACTTCGTGTGTTTCTTCAAAAACCAAAGTTTAATTACACTACCATCTAATTACAATTGTGATTACATTACTATCTAGATTTAATGATTACTTTTATAGCTACTTGCAAGCCTCATTGGGTAAACTAAGTTGTCCATTGTCACAAGTGATTTTTTCCTTTATATCAATTGAAAAATAGTACAACCCATGGCTATCATTTAAATTCAAAACATATTTAGAGCATCCTTTGGATTGCAATAAGTTGGGACCTTTCTAGGTGAAAATATTTTGTAAAGTTTGATAAATGGTTGTGATTGTAGATTGAACTTATGCATTTGCTCTTTTATATTGTTACGTATTGGTTGAGTCCAACTTACAGTGTTGAATCATGAGATAAAGGGATAGGCATTGAATTTTCTTGTGAGCATTGTAAATTCCCATACCATTTTGTTTTGCACACAACCAAATCTTGCAATGAGATTCCTATAAGGTAACTTTGTAAGGAATTTTGAGGGAAAATGGAGTAGCCCATTGTTAGAATTTCTTCTTGGTCATATATCAATTGAAAAATAGTGCAACACATGGTTATCTTAAAGATATGCAAAACACCTGTACGATTGCAAGAAGCTACTTGCTCCAATAGGGCATTTATAGTTGGTAATCTTTCATGAAGATTAATAAATGTCAAATGATTGTGATTTTATATTTTTCTCTTTGATAATAATGTGTACTAGTTCTAAGGTTCAATGCTGAATCGGGAGATCAATGGTCAAACATTGAATTTTCTTGTGAGCATTATAAGTTTCCCTGTCATTTTTTTTCCTTCCAGACATCCAAATCTTGCTGGCACATTTTTATAGGGAAACTAGGGCAATTTTTGTGGCATTAGTTTAGGAAATGACTACTTCTTGTTCTCTTTGCATTAACACTGTATTCATATATTGTGGCAATCATTTGTATCATTCATGAATTTGGTTGTGTTCCAATTCAATGCAGAGTTAATTTAATTCTTTATGTTATTCAAGGTTTTATAACAACAAGAAAATACAATGCATTTTTGAATAAAAAATATAATCACAATTCTAACCATTTTTAGTAGATTGTAGTTGGTACAACAAAATCACCAAGTGACTCAAAATGAACAAGATTCCCAATATCTTAACCTAAATTGATTTCTATAAATATTTGAAGATAAAAATTCTAAAGAGATCTTTTATATTTATATTTTAAAATATTCTAAATTAATAAATATTTCTAGAACAAAATATCATAATAAGATGATATATTATTATAAATAAAAAATATATATTATATAGAAAACTATATAAAAATATAATAACAAGTCAAATAATATCATCCAATATATTTTAAATTTTTAAAACACCCAAAAAATAACCAAATAATATATATTCATAAGTAACACAAATAGGATAAACAAATAATGTATACTACGGTTAGAAGGGATATGTTGTTAAAATGGGCATCCTTTTTTCTTAAATAAAAAATGGATATGTAAACTATTTTTTTTTAAACTATTATATTAGTCAAGTAAGTGGTAGAAAAAATTAATAAACTTATAAAAGAAAAAATAATGTTAGGGTTAAATCATAGTTAGAATTAATTTTTAAATTAAAATTATGAGTTAAAAAAAAAGAATAAAAAATAATATATGGATTTTAAAATGTTCAAAATTCTTTTAATTAGGTGACTATTAGAATTAGGGTAAGAATTAGAGTTAGGGTAAGCATTAGAATTACAGTTATGGCTAGGGTTAGGGTTTAAATCACAGTTAGAATTAGGATTAAGGTAAGGGTTAGAATTAGGATTATTGTTAGACTTAAAATTAAGGCTATAGTCAGAGTACAATATAATCAAGGTTATGATTAGAATTAGGGTTCACAGTAAGAGTTAGGATTAGGATTTCTATTAGAATTAGGGTTAAAAGTAAGGTGGGTTACTATTAGAATTAGGTTAAGAAGTAAAGTTATAGTTAGGGTGATGAAGGGTACTCCCCTTACAATCTAAAACTCACAAAAATAACAAATAATGACACAAAAAAATGCAAGGAAAGAAAATATTTTCTATTATCATTTAAATGAAAGTGAAATTACAACATTATATTTGCCATCATATGGGCTTTCCAATTACATAAATTTGCAAATCTGCAAATCGGAGCCACCATCTACTCTGCTCTCACCCGCCCTCAGTAGCCTCCCCTTACATCCTTTATTTGGAAGGTGTAACCACCCTAGAATCTTCTAGAAAGTGTAACTTCCTTAAGAAGATATTTTGAAATTTTATTACTTTTGGTATTACAACTTCGCGGGGTCATAATTTTTGATCCGACAATTTGATTTTCAATTATAATACCTTTTTCGAAAAAGTCTCGAGAAAATATCGTGCTTGAAATTAGGGCCTAAAGGCTAGCTACTTTCACTTTCCACCAATTTTCAGGCCCATCCAAAGCCTCTAAGTGCCTCAAAATTGACCCTGAAGATTTTACTAGGATTTTCAAAAATTAAAATTCTAATATCTTTCAAATGATAAATGGTATTGAAGTGATTTCTTCGTCATTGTCTTCAATTTACCATTCTAGAAGGCTGTGTAAGATTTCATGTCCAACTATGCATAAATGCAAACATACAAAAATAGTAACCCTACCAAATTTAACCCTTATTGAAAAAACACAACATTTTTTTTTTGGGTGATGCAAGATTGCTCTTACACCCTGGATGCTCAGCATCAAACACCAAGCGTATTTTGAAAAGTGACCCTATCACTTCTCAGGAGTTAGAGGGAAACCAAGACAGTTAACCTTGAACTCAAATAACCATGATGAATCTTCAACATGCCATCCTCTCCGTTTCACCAATTACTCTGCATATTTCTCGTTTCTTGTGCTTCTTCCCACATGGCTATTAAAAAAAAATTCTATCTCCTCCTTTTCTGAAGTAGGTGCTAGAATGTTCCATTGTGCCTCTATTATTTCTTCAACAATTCCTCCCTCATGATATTCTGTTAAATTTGAGATGTTAAACATAGGTGAAATATGAATTCCATTAGGAAACTCTACCTCATATGCATTTCCTGAATCATGCTTCTTCAGGATCTTGCATGGTCTGAACTTCTTCATCTTCAATTTGTTGTATGTGCCAACTGGAAACCTTTCCTTTTGCAAATGAGCCATGACTTCATCACCTACCTGGAACTCCTTATACCTTCTTTTCTTATCTGCCTTAGCCTTATATTGAGAATTCATCTTATTGATATGCTTCTTCACCTCGTCATGCAAATTATTTAGGTGCTCAGCAAAATCTCCAGCCTTCGCACTACTCTTCTCTCCTTTATCCATCTTTCTCAGTTCAAAAACATTCCTCAGACTACTCCCATATACAATCTAGAATGGTGATTTACTAGTGCTCTTGTTGACATAATTGTTATAAGAAAATTCTACTTGTGGTAAAATCAAATCTCATCCCTTTAGTTTATCTCCTACTAAGCATCTTAGCAGGTTACCCAAACTCCTATTAACCACCTCTATTTTTCCATCAGTTTGTGGATGGTGAGAAAAACCAAACTTCAAATCTATCTTCAACTTCTTCCATAATGTTATCTAGAAATAACCAACAAATTTAGTATCTTTGTCTGAAACTATACTGTTGGGTAGACCATGTAGTCTCACCACCTCTCTAAAAAACAACTCTACAATATGAACAACATCACTGGCCCTCTTTGTGTCCTCAACAATCTAAAGACAAAATACATACTAATGTACTTCGATGGCCTCTCAGGTACAGGTAATGGTTGATACAACCCAGTGTTCTAACTTGTTCCTTTCGCCATCTGTCATACTCTACAACTTTGTACAAACTTCTTCACATCTTGTTGTAACTATGGCCAATAATAATTGTCACTAACAAGAGAAATGGTCTTATCTTGACCAAAATGCCCACCCAATCCTCCACTATGCTTCTCCTTGATTAGATTCTCTCTCATAGAACTCCTTGGAATGCACAATTGGCTTCCTCTAAATAACATTCCAAATTAGATTAAGAAATCCAACCATCTTGTCCTATCCAATGTAACAATATCCAAACAAGCCTTCCAGGATTTTGCAAAGTCTAGATCTTCTAGATATAAACTCTGGAGTTCATTAACCCAACAACCTCTATATTCATCTCTATCAAAAAAAATTTCCTTCTACTTAAGGCATCTGCAACTCTGTTTGATCTTCCACTCCTGTGCTTCAAAACAAAAGTATAACTCTACAAAAACTCAACCCATTTTAAGTGCCTTTGATTCATCTTTCCTTGACTATTGAGATCCTACAAAGCTTGGTGATCAGTATATAAAAAAATTATTTTGGTAACAAATAGTGTCTCCATTTCTTCAAAGCCTAAACTATAGAATAGAACTCTTGATCATAGACATAATATTTCTTCTTAGCATCATTTAACTTCTCACTTAAATAGGCAACATGATTACCTTCTTGACTCAAAACAACTCCTATGGTAGTGCCACTAGCATCACAATCTACCTAAAAGACCTTATTGAAATCTGGAAGTGCCAAAACAGGTTGCTCTGTAACTTTCTTCTTCAACATATCAAAACTTTTAGCTGCTTTTGTAGTCCACTTAAACTCTTTTCTATCCCCTCTCATTACTTCAATAAGAGGTGCACAAATACTACTGAAACTCTTAATAAACTTTTTTAGAAAACTTGTTAGACCATGAAATGATCTTACCTTTGTAACACTCCTTGGGGTAGGCTATTCAATGATAGCTCTCACCTTCTCTGGATCCATTTTAAGACCCTCTACTGAGACAAAAAATCCCAAATACACCAACTCCCTTTTGACAAAACTACATTTCTTCAAATTAATCAACACCTTCTCCTCCCTTAGCTTCTCAAAAAAATTCTGGATATGCATCAGATGCTCCTCCAATGTCTTGCTGAAAATCAAAATATCATCCAAATAATCAATAAATTTTTTTCCTAAAAATCATTTTAATACCTCATTCATAAGACACATAAATGTTCTTGGTGCATTGGTTAGGCCAAAAGGCATGACTACGTACTTGTACAAGCCTTCCTTGGTTTTAAAGGTTGTCTTCCATTTATCTCCTTCTCTAATATGGATCTGGTTATATCCACTCTTCAAATCTATCTTCGTGAAGTCCTCAACTCCACTCAAATAATCCATAATGTCATCCATCCTTGGCAAGGTAAATCGGTACTTGATGGTGATCTTGTTGATGGCTCTAGAATCTGTACACATCCACCATTCCCCATCCTTCTTTGGTGCTAGTACTGTAGGTATTGCACATGGACTCAAACTCTCTTGAAACAATCCCTTCCGCAACAACTCTTGCACTTGTCTATTTAACTCTTCACTCTCTGCTAGAGTAATATGATGAGCTACCTTATTGAGAAAACTAACTCCAAGAATTAGGTCCATCTGATGACAAAACTTTCTTACCGAAGGAAAACCTTCAGGTATGTTATCAGAAATAATAGCTTGAAACTCATTCAACAAATTTGAAACCTCTACAAGTAGCCCAATAGTATCTTATTTATCAACTGTAGGGATCAATGCACAACACATATGCTCATACTTCATATCTTCTAGGAACTTTCTTCCATCAACCAAAAAAATTATTGCATTATTGCATACATTTTCCTCTACCTCTTTCAAGGGCTTCAACTTATGATGAACTCCATCCTTTGTCAAAGAATAGGTGTTGACATGTCCATCATGTGCTTCTCATCAATCAAACTGCCATGGTCTACCTAAAAACATATGAAAAACATCCATAGCCATAATATAACAAAATACCTCATCATGGTAATTTCCAATCTTCAACTTTACCAGACATTGTTCATTTACCAAAGCTTTATGGTCCTTCTACAACCAAGCAATCTGGTATGGATTTGGATGCCTTCTTCTCTCTAGTTGTAACTTACTAACCATCTCTTCTGAAACAAGGTTATCAGTACTACCTCCATCAATAATAACATTGCAAAATTTACCTTCACACTTACATCTAGTGCGAAAGAAATTCTTCCTTTGAGTTGGCTCTTTCTCCTCATTCAACAAGGCTCTTCTAGTAAAAAGAACCTCTCCTCTTTCTGCATCCTCATAATGTGAAGACTCAAAATCTTTGTCTACATGCGCAACTCATGCATTACCCTCAAGTATTTTATTTGTCCTTCCTTGATGTTGAGGACACTCATATGCCCTATTCCCTTCTTCTCCACATTGGAAACAAGTTCCATGAAAGCCTCCTCTCCTTGGTCCTCGCCCAGATCTTCCTCTTCCTCTTTGGTCTCCATTATGAGGATGATAGGTCTTATCTCCTTTCTATTTCTAGCTGCTACTAGATACTTCGCCCTTCTTTTGGTCTTTATTTTGACCTCCATATGACCATCCACTAGTCCTTCCACCATGACCTCCACCTCTTTTCTTAGTGTCAAACCTCCTATTCAACTTCTCTTCTACCTTCAAAGAAAACTAATATGCATCTTCAATGGTAGAAATTCTTACCAAACTCAACTCTTCTTGAATGCTCAAATTCAACCCATTTATGTAATGGGAAACTTTCTCCTTGTTCGCCTCAGAATGACCTATTCTAATCAGGACACGGTAGAATTCTTCTGTATACTTCTTAACAGATTTTCCTACTTGTTTCAACCATTGAATCCTCTTCAACAAATCCAACTCATAGTCCCCAGGAATAAACTGTCTTTTCAAATTTTCCACCATCTGATCCCATCTTGTTATTTTCTCTTTTCCTCTTCTATTTCTTTCCAACTGGACTTCTTTCCACCATATGCTAGTATGGCCTTTCAATTTGGCCTTTGCAAATTTGACCCTATCTAGGTCTTCTATTTCCTCATACTCAAAATACTCTTCCATGTTATTGATCCAATCGATTAGCTCCTCTAGATTTAGGTTTCTAGAAAAATTAAAAACTTCTATCTTTGGCCTCTTTCCAATCTTGGAAATGACCTTAATCAGTCTGACTTCTCCACGATCCATTACATCATGTCCTTCCTCTTTAAATGGCTCTACATTTTAGTGTCATCCTCACTTTCATCTCTTCTTCTAACATTAGCGCCCCTACACAACTCCTCTTGTAGTGCTTGAACTTGTCTCTGGAGGGGTCTAAAACCCTCTTTTGTTACCCGAACATTTCTTCCAACATGATTTCTTCATGGAGGCATCTTTTTTCACAAACCCATAACTACAAGTTCTGGTGCAAATTGTCTCACACTCGGTGATTTGTTTACACACTCAGGAAAACCCACTCTAATGCCACTTGATGATGGGTATTGGACCCTTACAATCTAAAACTCACAAAAACAATAGATAATGGAACAAAAAAAATACAAGAAGGAAAGCAAATATTTTCTATTATCACTGAAATGAAAGTGAAATTACAACATTATATTTGCCATCACATGTGCTTTTTGATTACATAAATTTGCAAATCTGCAAATCAGAGCCACCATCTACTCTGCTCTCGCCTGCCCTCAGTAGCCCCCCCTTACATCCTTTATTTGGATGGTGTAACCGCCCTAGAATATTCTGGAAAGTGTAACCGCCCTAGAATCTTCTTGAAAGTGTAACTTCCTTAGGAAGATATTTTGAAATTTTATTAATTTTGGTATTACAACTTTGCGGGGTCATAACTTTTGATCCAACCATTAGATTTTCAATTGGAATACCATTTCAGAAAGGTCTCGAGAAAATATTGTGCTTGAAAGTAAGGCCTAAAGGCTATCTACTTTCACTTTCCACAAATTTTCAGGTCCATTCAAAGCCTCTAAGTGCTTCAAAATTACCCCTGAATATTTTACTAGGATTTTCAAAAATTAAAAATTTCATATCTCTTAAATGACAAATGGTATTAAAGTGATTTCTTTGCCATTGGCTTCAATTTACCATTCTGGAGGTATGTGTAAGATTTCATGTCCAACTGTGCATAAATGCAAATTTACAAAAATAGTAACCCTACCAAATTTAGCCCTTATTGAAAAGAAACAACTTTTTTTTGGGTGATGCAAGATTTCTCTTACACCCTAGGTGCTCCTACATCAGACACTTGGAGTAATTTGAAAAGTGACCCTATCACTTCTCAGGAGTGAGAGGGAAACCAAGATGGTTAACCTCAAACTTAGATAACCATGATGAATCTTCAATAGGTCTATACAACCTAGTTTTATAACTTTTTCCTTTCACCACATGACATATTCTACAACTTTGTACAAACTTCTTCACATCCTATTGTAACTATGGCTAGTAATAATTCTCACTAACAAGAGAAATGGTCTTGTTTCTAATGAAATGCCTAGCCAATCCTCCACTATGCTTCTCGTTGATTAGATTCTCTCATAGAACTCCTTGGAATGCACAATTGGATTCCTCTAAACAACATTCCATCTTGGATTAATAAATCCAACCATCTTGTCCTATCCAATGTAATGAGTTCAAAACAAGCCTTCCAAGCTTCTGCAAAGTCTAAATGTTTTGGATACAAACCGTTCAGTTCATTGAATGCAACAACCTCTATATTCATCTCTATCAACACATTTTTCCTTCTACTTAAGGCATCTGCAACTTTTTTTGATCTTCCACTCTTGTGCTTCAAAACAAAAGTATTAACTCTATAAAAAATCAACCCATTTTAAGTGCCTTTGATTCAACTTTCCTTGACTATTGAGATACTGCAAAGCTTGGTGATCAGTATATAAAACAAATTCTTTTGGCAACAAATAGTGTCTCCATTTCTTCAAAGCTTTAACTATAGCATAGAACTCTTGATCATAGACAAAATATTTCTTCTTAGAATCATCTAACTTCTCACTAAAATAGGCAAAAATCTTATCTTCTTGACTCAAAACAACTACTATGGCAGTGCCACTAGCATCACAATCTACCTGAAAGACCTTATTGAAATCTATAAGTTCCAAGATAGGTTTCCTTGTAACTTTCTTCTTCAACATATCAAAACTTTTTGCTTCTCTTGTAGTTCACTTAAACTCTTTTCTATCCCCTCTCATTGCTTCAGTTAGATGTGCACAAATACTATCGAAACTCTAAATAATTTTTTTTGTAAAAAACTTGTTAAACCATGAAATGATCTTACCTCTGTAACACTCCTCAGGGTAGGACATTCAATGATAGCTCTCACCTTCTCTAGATCCATTTTAAGACCCTCTACTTAGAAAAAAAATCCCAGATACACCAACTCCCTTTTAACAAAACTACATTTCTTCAAATTAATCAACAACTTGTCCTCCCTTAGCTTCTTAGAAACTTTCCGGATATGCATTAGGTGCTCCTCCAATGTCTTTCTGAAAATAAAAATATCATCCAACTAAATAATAAAAAAAATTCCTAAAACTTCTTTTAATACCTCATTCATAAGCCACATAAATGTGCTCGGTGCATTGGTTAGCCCAAAAGGCATGACTAACCACTCGTACAAGCCTTCCTTGGTTTTAAAGGTTGCCTTCCATTTATCTCCTTGTCTAATACAGATCTGATTATATCTGCTCTTCAAATCTATCTTCGTGAAGTACTTAGCTCCACTCAAACAATCCATAATGTTATCCATCCTTGGCAAGCTAAATCTGTACTTGATGGTGATCTTGTTGATGGCTCTAGAATCTGTACACATTCACCATTCCCTATCCTTCTTTGGTGCTAGTACTATAGGTACTTTACATGGACTCAAACTCTCTCGAATCAATCCCTTTCACAACAACTCTTGCACTTGTTTGTTCAACTCTTTGCTTTCTGATGGAGTCATATGATGAGCTACCTTATTGGTGTAGGGGATCCATCACCTTGGAATGAAAGGGGAAGGAGTCTTGAAGGTTCAACAAATGATTTTAAGGTCTTTTAATCACTATTCAATGAGGAAGTTACAAAATATGCCAAAATAGGATGTAATGCAATAAGTTGTCCATTAATGTCAAAAGGTGACAATGAGGTCTAGGGGGTAGAATAGTTATATTTTCATGTTTTCCTTATGAATAAGGTCTCAATGACCATTTAATATGTATTTGAAGGTTTTTGATTCATAGTAAGTCAATTAAGAGGAATTTGCAAAGCAAAGTTGTAAAAGGGTGGTGATTAAGAACAAAATTTGTCAAATTATCATTTTAAAGTAAAACAAAAAGGTGGTTAAGGTAGTTGGTCAGTTCAAAGGGTAGTTTGAAGTTGATGTAGTCATATAATTTTGTAATTCCTTGAGATAGAGGTGGGTTGTTCAATTTTTTGGAAGAAGAGCTCTCTTTTGTAAACGTTGATCACTATTTTCATTGATTTTTTTGAACTTTATTTCTTTCATACAGGCTCGTACAGGTCTATCATGGCTTGAGGTTGTGGGTTTATACTTATATATGCTTTTAATTGTCTTTACATCTATTTTGGGGGTTTAATTCCATTGTTTGTGTGTGGAGTGCAACAAGTTCTAGAGGTTGCTCTATTTTTAGAAATAGGGGTTTAAGAGCCTCCTAGTGATGAGATCCTCCATTCACCTACTATAACTCCTCTATGACTCAGTGGATGGAATCCATTTGGTGTTTTTAATGTGCTCATAGAGATAGGAGTGCAAGGATTGAGTTTTGGAGGATGTGTGGTAGAGTTTGAGGGAAAGAATGTGTAGTTTCCATGGGATTTTGAAAGACCAGACCTATAAGAGGCAAGAGCAGTGTTGCTAGAAGGCATGTGAGAGTCTTTGAAGCTTAAAGGGGTCTAACTAAAGAGTTATAAGTAGTTGGTGTAGATTGGAAGGGTCCATAATGTGTATTTTCATTAAAGGTGCTTTAAAACCCTAGGTTTCTAGGTTACAAGAAGAGGTTTTTTATATGGAGTCAAAATAAGCCCTTGGGGTCCTGATAACTGGAGATTCCTCTATTTGGAAGTGTAAGTGAAGACTATTTCAGGTTATATTGGTTTTGGAATGAAATCTTAGAGGGTTTTTTTTTAAAAAAAAGGCTAATTGGGGCTTCAAAACAGTGAGAAAAGCCATTTTGGAGGAATTGTTCTGAAGGAGTCTTGTGCACTCTTTTGGTATGTTATGAGTCTCAAAATGGGTATCTGAATCACCTTTGAGTTGGTCAAGTTATGTGGAAAGTATCTGAGTTATGGTCTGAAAATTGGGTTTCCAGTACTACTAGAGTTGAGTGGTGAAATTGTGGAATTTGTGTTTCCAGTTATTGTTGAACTTGAAGGACTATTTGCATCATATGAACACTATAATATTTTTGGATCCCTTTTTAAGCCAAGTATCTAATTGGAAAGGGTTTGTTTCTTCTGCCTCTGTATCACTTATTCGGCAAACTGGCTCTAGGAATCAGGTCCATCAGATGATTACTATTTCTTACTCGAGGCAAACCTTCAGGTACATTATAAAAAATAATATCTTGAAACTCACTCAACAAATCTGAAACCTCTACAAGTACCTCAATAGTATCTTCTTTATCAACTCTAGGGATCAATGCAAAACACATATGCTCATGCTTCATACCTTCTAGGAACTTTCTTCCATCAACCAAACAAATTCTTTCATTACTGCACACCTTTTCCTGTGCGTCTTTCAAGGGCTTCAACTTATGACAAACTCCATCCTTTTTCAAAGAATAGGTGTTGGCATGTCCATCATGTACTGCTCGCCGACCAAACTACCATGGTCTACCTAACAACATATGCCAAACATCCATAGCCATAATATCACACAATACCTCATCATGGTAATTTTGAATCTTTGACTTTACTAGACATTGTTCATTTACCAAAGCTTTATGGTCCTTCTACAACCAAGCAATCCAGTATGGACTTGGATGCCTTCTTCTCTCCAGCTATAACTTACTACCAATCTCTTCTAAAACAAGGTTATCAGTACTACCTCTATCAGTAATAACATTGCAAACCTTACCTTCACACTTATATCTGGTGTGAAACAAATTCTTCCTTTAAGTTGGCTCTTTCTCCTCATTCAACAAGGCTCTTCTAGTAACAAGAACCTCTCCTCTTTTTGCATCCTCAAAATGTGAAGACTCAACATCTTCGTCTACATGCACAACTCTAGCATTACCCTCAGTTCTTCTATTTGTCCTTCCTTGATGTTGAGGAAACTCATATTCCCTATGCCCTTCTTCTCCACATTGGAAATAGGTTCCATGAAAGCCTCCTCTCCTTGGTCCTCGCCCAGATCTTCCTCTTCCTCTTTCGTCTCCATTATGAGGACTATAGGTGTTATCTCCTTTCTAGTTTTGGTTGCTACTAGATCCTTTGCCCTTCTTTTGTTCTTGTTTTTGACCTCCATATGACCATCCATTAGTCCTTCCACCATGACCTCCACCTCTTTGCTTAGTTTCAAACCTCCTATTCAACTTCTCTTCTACCTTCAAAGCAAACCGATATGCATCTTCAATGGTAGACATTCTTACTAGAATCAACTCTTCTTGAATGCTCAGCTTCAACCCATTTATGTAACATGAAACTTTCTCCTTGTTGGCCTCATAATGACATGTTCTGATCAAGACTCGGTAGAATTCTTCTGTGTAATCCTTAACATATTGTCTTGCTTGTTTCAACCCTTGTATCCTCTTCAATAAATCCAACTCATATTCCCAAAGAATGAATTGTCTTTTCAATTTTTCTACCATCTGATCCCATCTTGTTATTTTCTCTTTGCCCCTTCTATTTCTTTCCAATTGGAATTCTTTCCACCATATGCTAGAACAACCTTTCAATTTGGCCTTTGCAAATTTGACCCTATCTAGGTCTTCTATTTACTCATACTCAAAATACTCATCCATGTCATTGATCCAATCAATCAACTCTTCTATATTTAGGTTTCTAGAAATATTAGAAACTTCTATCTTTGGCCTCTTCCCAATCTTGGAAATGGCCCTAATTATTTTGACTTCTCCGGGATCCATTACATCGCGTGCTTCTTCTTTGAATGGCTCTACATCTTCAACCTCATCCTCACTTTCATCTCTTCTTCTGACATCAACTCCTCTTGCAATGCTTGAACTTTTCTCTGGAGAGCTCTAAAACCCTCTTATGTTACCCCAACATTTCTTCCAACACGGTTGCTTCGTGGAGGCATCTTTTCTCACAAATCCACAAGTACAAGTCCTAGTTCAAACTTCCTTATGCTTAGCGATCTATTTACACACTCAAAAAAACCTGCTCTGATACCAGTTGATGACCGGTACTAGACCCTTACAATCTAAAACGCACAAAAGAAACAGATAATGGCACACTGCCCTCAATAACCTCCCCTTACATCCTTTATTTGGAAGGTGTAATTACCCTAGAATCTTCTAGAAAGTGTAACCACCCTAGAATCTAATGGAAAGTGTAACTTCCTCAAGAAGATATTTTGAAATTTTATTAATTTTGGTATTACAACTTCACGGGGTCATAACTTTTGATCCAACTTTCGGATTTTCAATTATAATACCTTTTTTTGAAAGGTCTCAAGAAAATATTGTGTCGGAAAGTAGGGCCTAAAGGCCGGCTACTTTCATTTTCCATCAAGTTTCAGGCCCATCCAGAGCCTCTAAGTGCCTCAAAATTGACTCCGAAGATTTTACTAGGATTTTTGAAAATTAAAAATTTAATCTCCCAAATATTAAATGGTATTGAAGTGATTTCTTTGCCATTGGATTCAATTTACCATTCTAGAGGTCTTTGTAATATTTCATGTCCAACTGTGCATAAATGCAAACTTACAAAAATAGTAACCCTACCAAATTTAGCCATTATTGAAAAGAAACAACATTTTTTTTTTGGGTGATGCAAGATTCCTCTTACACTCTAGATGCTCCTGCATCAGACACCTGGAGTAATTTGAAAAGTGACCCTGTCACTTCTCACGAGTTAGAGGGAAACCAAGATGGTTAACCTCAGACTCAGATAACCATGATGAATCTTGAACATGCCTTCCTCTCCATTTCACCAAGTACTCTGCATATTTCCTATTTCTTGTGCTTCTTCCCACATGACTATCCAAAATGTCTTCTATCTCATTCTTTTCTAAAGTAGGTGTTGGAATGTTCCACTATGCCTCTATTATTTCTTCAAAAATTCCTTCCTCGTGATATTCTATTAAATATGAGATGTTAAACATAGGTGAAATATGAATTTCATCAGGTTACTCTACCTCATATGCATTTCTTGAATCATGCTTCTTTAGGATCTTGCATGGTCCAAACTTCTTCATCTTCAATTTGTTGTATGTACCAACTGGAAACCTTTCCTTTCACAAATGAACCATGACTTCATCACATACCTGGAACTCGTTATACATCCTTTTCTGATCTATCTTAGCCGTATACTAAGAATTCATCTTATCAATATGCTTCTTTACCTCATCATGCAAATTCTTCAGGTGCCCAGCAAAATCTTCAACCTCTGCACTACTCCTCTCTCCTTTATCTATCTTTCTTAGTTCAAAATAATTCCTTGGACTACTCCCATATACAATCTGGAATGGTGATTTACTAGTGCTACTATTGACAAAAATTTTATAAACAAATTCTTCTTGTGGTAAAATCAAATCCCATCCCTTTGGTTTATCTCCTACTAAGCATCTTAGTAGGTTACCCAAACTCCTATTGACCACCTCTATTTTTCCATTAGTCTGTGGATGGTGAGTAGAACTAAACTTCAAATTTGTCTTCAACTTCTTCCATAATGTTCTCTAGAAATAACCAAGAAATTTGGTATCTTTGTCTGAAACTATACTCTTCGGTAGACCATTTAGTCTCACCACCTCTCTGAAAAATACCTCTACAATATGAACAACATCACTGGTCTTATGATTCAAAATGAAATGTGCCATCTTTGAAAATCTATCCGCCACCACAAATACGGAATCACGCCCTTTGTGTGTCCTCGGCAATCCAAGGAAAAAATCCATACTAATTTCCTCCCATGGCCTCTCAAGTATAGGTAATGGCTGATACAACCCAGTATTCTAACTTGTTCCTTTCGCCATCTGACATACTCTACAAATTTGTATAAACTTCTTCACATCCTTTTGTAACTATAGCCAATAATAATTCTCACTAACAAGAGCAATGGTCTTATCTCAACTGATATTCCCAACCAATCCTCCACTATGCTTCTCCTTGATTAGATTATCTCTCATAGAACTCCTTAGAATGCACAATTGGCTTCCTCTAAACAACATTCCATCTTGGATTAAGAAATCCAACCATCTTGTCCTATCCAATGCAACAAGTTCCAAAAAAATCTTCCAAACTTCTACAAAGTTAGGATTTTCTAGATATAAAATCTTGAGTTCATTGAACCCAACAGCCTCTATATTCATCTCTATCAACAAATTTTTCCTTCTACTTAAGGCATCTATAACTCTGTTTGATTTTCCACTCATGTTCTTCAAAACAAAAGTATTAACTCTTAAAAAGCTCAACCCATTTTAAGTGCCTTTGATTCAACTTTCCTTGACTATTGAGATAATGAAAAGCCTGGTGATTAGTATATAAAACAAATTCTTTTGGAAACAAATACTGTCTCCATTTCTTCAAAGCCTGAACTATAGCATAGAAATCTTGATCATAGACAAAATATTTCTTATTAGCATCATTTAAATTCTCACTAAAATAGGAAATGAGCTTACCTTCTTGATTCAAAACAACTCTTATGGTAGTGCCACTAGCATCACAATCTACCTAAAAGACCTTATTGAAATCTGGAAGTGCCAAAACAGGTTGCTCTGTAACTTTCTTCTTCAACATGAAATCTAGAAGTGCCAAAACAGGTTGCTCTATAACTTTCTTCTTCAACATATCAAAACTTTTTACTACTCTTGTAGTCCACTTAAAATATTGTCTATCCCCTCTCATTGCTTCAGTTAGAGGTGCACAAATACTACTGAAACTCTTAATAAACTTTATGTAAAAACTTTCTAGACCATGAAATGATCTTACCTCTGTAACACTCCTTGGGGTAGGCCATTCAATGATAGCTCTCACCTTCTCTAGATCAATTTTAAGACCCTCTGCTGAGACAACAAATCCTAGATACACCAACTCCCTTTTTACAAAACTACATTTCTTAAAATTAATCAACAACTTCTCCTCCCTTAGCTTCTTAAAAACTTTATGGATATGCATAAGGTGCTCCTCCATTGTCTTACTGAAAATAAGAATATCATCCAAATAAACAATAACAAAATTTCCTAAAAATTATTTTAATATCTCATTCATAAGCCGCATAAATGTGTTTGGTGTATTGGTTAGCCCAAAAGGAATGACTAACCACTCGTACAAGCCTTCCTTGGTTTTAAAGGTTGTCTTCCATTCATCTCTTTCTCTAATACGGATCTGGTGATATCTGCTCTTCAAATCTATCTTCGTGAAGTACTCAAATCCATTCAAATAATCCATAATATCATCCATCCTTGGCAAGGAAAATATGTACTTCATGGTGATCTTGTTGATGGCTCTAGAATCTGTACACATCTGTCATTCCCCATCCTTCTTTGGTGCTAGTATTGCAGGTAGTACACATGGACTCAAACTTTCTTGAATCAATCCCTTCCACAACAATTCTTGCACTTTTCTGTTCAACTCTTCCCTCTCTACTAGTCATACGATGAGCTGCTTTATTCGGAAAACTGGCTCTAGGAATTAGGTCTATTTGATGACTAATCTTTCTTATCAAAGGAAAACCTTCAGGTACGTTATCAGAAATATTAGCTTGAAACTCATTCAACAAATTTGAAACCTCTACAGGTACATCAATAGTAGCTTCTTTATCAACTCTAGGGATCAATACAAAACCTTCTAGGAACTTTCTTCCATTAACCAAACAAATTCTTGCATTATTGAATACCTTTTTGTCTGCCTCTTTCAAGGGCTTCAACTTATGATGAACTCCATCCTTTGTCAAAGAATAGGTGTTGGCATGTCCATCATGTACTACATGTTGATCAAACGACCATGGTCTACTTAACAACATATGACAAGAATCCATAGGCATAATATCACACAATCCCTGAGTAAGTGCACCAAGATGGTTCCCAACAAGGGGGCTTAAGTGGCCACTTTTTTTTTTTTTTCTGAAATCAGGAAATACTGATGTTCGACATGAAATTGAGGATAGCTACACTCAAAATTTTGAGAGATGGAACAAAACAAGGATGAAAGTGTTCTGAGTCTGCCTCTAAAACTACTAATTTATTTTGAAAATGGTTGAGATTAAGGGGTTCAAAAGAGGGATGTACAAAATTATTGTTTTGTCAAAA
>VDFB02152032.1:132722-238514 GCA_007258455.2 Sequoia sempervirens | reverse complement strand
CTTTCATCACACCTAAGGGTCACTATACCCCCAAATGCTAGCATCACTTATGCCCCCACCAACCCAACTATAACCACACGATCTCACCCCACCTCATATATTCATGCCAATTATATCACCCCACAAAACACATCCCAACCCCCTAATAACACATTACTTTCCCCACCCCCTAACAATCCAAATCCTAAAAAAATAATCACCTCTAACCAACCCTTCCCCAAAATAATTTTGATTAGGCCAAGGACTTGCTAACCATTTCTCAAATTGAGACACTTGCCTCCTTTGGACATAGATAATCAAACAAATGACATGAATAACACCAAAGAAGAATATAAAGAAGCTATTATACATCAAGTTAAAGAAGAAGATACAAAAGCTACCATGGATCAAATTGATTTCCTAAATGATCAAGAAGAGATGACCATGACGAATGATAAGGAAAAAATATCCTATCAACTAGGATCGTCCACTTTTATCAAACCAAGCTTTCTCACAAAGGAGAAGATTCCAAATAACAGTTTCTAGATACATAATGATGGGTTCACATCTTGTTTTCACAGTAAAAAATAGTCATACCTCATGATATTAGGGGACACTTTATCCAATACAAACATCAAAAAGTTTGAATGCACATTAATTTTGTATGCATGTGAATTCAAACCTGAGCAATTTGTGATGGGGAATAAAAAGACAAGAACAAGGTTGTATGATAAAAGAAAGAGATAGTAGAAATGTGGATGAAGGAACATCTTATAAAGAAGAACCCATGGAAATTGTTGATGACCAAGGCGTATAGGTACCAGGACAAACCAAAGGTGTTCATAGAAATATTTTCCTTGGTATGGAAAATCTTACAGAGATGGATGAAGAATCCATTTTCAATAATATTTCATCTGAATATATGTTATATGAAAGCATAGTAAAATTACACTATAAAAGAATATGGGATGAATATTTTGAAGAAAAGTCTATAGTTGGAAGAGCACGGTTATTTGCAAAATTATTTAGGAGGAAATAAATGACCCCTATTTTGGACTTGTTAGGGGTTCATAATAAGAAAAATTCATCAAGATCATTAAAGAATATAATAGTTGAAAACCTGCAAGAAGCATTGAATTCTATTGAAAACAAGAGTTAAGCTATTGATTTCAGTGTTGCACGAAGAGCATTGATGACAATAATTTCTAGTAAGAAATTATCACATCAAAGACAAGTTAAAGTGGTTTTTGAATTACTCAATGTTTCTAGGAGAATTGTTCAAAGATATATCAGAAAGAGAAATAGATTGGATGGGAATATTGAGAATAATTGGGTAAATATTTGTAGGGTTCCCAAAAAAGATAAAATCTCAGAAGATGTAAAGGAATAGGTGATTGAATATAGGACCAAATACTCTTGTGTTTCTTCAATAGAAGGGACACTATACAAATAAAAGGTGAAGATGGTAAAGAAAATTCACATTCAAAACATTTTATAGAAACAACACAAAGTGAGATTTTTGAAACATTCAAGCAAGAATTTTTAGATGTGAAGATCTGTCAAAGGATGTTTGAGAGACTACAACCAAGTTTTGTACATATAAATAAGATAAGTCAGAATTGTTGTTGTCAAAATCATGTTGAATTTTATCTACACCTACAACAATATAGAAAAGTTATAGCAGTAATAAATCCAAATATAGTCATCCTTGGAAGTATAACACAATTTGTGAAGTTTCTTCTATGCAAAAAATAAGAAGATTCAGATGAATTGAAAGTGCAGTGTATAAAAAATATATGTAATGAATGTGGAAATTTGAAGAATCTTTTACAAGTTGACAATATTGATCAGTCAATGCAAGTTATGTGGAAGAGATTTGAATATGAGAAATACTCAACAAAGTTAGGAGTTGAGACCAAAAAAATTGTTTTCAAAGATAGTGAGTTGTCTTATAATGAGTTTATGAACAAATTTTGCAATATCATATATCCACATATTCAACATTGTCATGGTGCTAGATGGAAAAATAAGCAATTTCGTGACTCAAAGAATTGCTTTCCAGTAGGTTGTGTTCTCTCTATTGTTGATTTCTTTGAGAACTATACATTTAGTCCTCAAACTAAGATCCAAAGTCAATATTATCATTCATAGCAAGTTGCAATATTTGTACAAGTTTGTTATAGGAATGCCAAATAACATTTGGATGGTCTACAAAGTAGCAAATATGAACAAATTATCATCAAAGAGGTTCACTTTTATATCAGTGATGATACATGTGATGATATAAGCTATGTAGCCCATTGTTTTGCAATGTTTTTTGAAGACCTGAGATGACGTCAAATAGATGCTTCACAACATTGGATATGGTTTGATGGATGTATTGGTAAGTGTTGATTTTTAAAAAAAAATTTATATGTTTATTTGTTTACTTAACTTGTTCAAACTTAATTACTTGTACACATATAGTTTATTTTTACTATCTTGGTTTTAAATGAAATTGGTTGTAACATCATAGGAAAATTTAAGTCTGAAAAAGATTTTAATTGGTTAATCCAACAGCATATTAGACGTGACATAATTTTTTTGTGGAATTTCTATGAGAGTGGACATGGAAAAGGAGAGCATGATGGAGCTGGAGCATGTGTGAAGCATGCACTTCACCAACATGAACTTGCAGGTAACACCATATGGATTTTTAGAAAAAATCTAATTATGTTTTTTGAGATTGTTTTTTCCTTTCAACTACAAAACCTCTTAACTTGACATTTCACCAACATGAACTTGCAGGTAATGCCATAAGGAATGCACATGAAATTGTTGAATGGTGCAAAATTCATTTTTCTTCCTGTGACTCAATATACAACACACGATATTTTTGGGAAGTTAAAGGTACATAAATGAATTTGTTTTATGAATTTCAATGTGTACATGAATTGAATTTTCAATTATATACACTTTTTAATTGTATGTTTGAAATTTACAAATATTGATCGATCAAATCTTATTAATTTTCAAACAATTAGTGGTATTAGAAGTTTGCATCAAATCATGATAGTAGGACATAGTAGGCCTCCAATGATTCAAGTGAGAGAAAAATCATGTTTTTGTGTTGATTGCATTAAGAACAATGCAAATACTCTACAATGTGAGAATATTAGAGATGGGTATGTTTCAGAATGGGAAATAAAACAATTAGTAGACACATCAAACCCTTTTGAAGATGAAATTATAGATATCTATGATCCTCTATATTCATTTGATTATGAATGTGTATCAGATTTAGTTGTTATAGGTAAATTTTAAATTTTTAAATTAAATTTTAGTTCTTACAATTGATTTATATTCTACCTAAGTTAGGCATGGTTTACTACATGGTGTGTATAGGAAATATTTTTTCTATTCTTATAGATCCTGATAATGTACAAGGTGTAGATTACTATATACTAATATGTACGTAACCAAAATGAAAATTGTTAGAATCAATGAAAGATGGTGATTGACAAGAGTATCCTACTGAATTGGTGGTTGTTGAAGGCACATACTATCAACAAACAAAGATAGATACAAGTCGGTGGTTGTTGAAGGAATTATATTTATTGATTATATGCTAGGTCAAAAGGTTTTACATTATAGTCATTTAGTTATAGCAACAAGATTAAATCTTGAAACTTTACCAAAAAGAGGGCATGCCAAACAAAGGTGGAGGTTTCCTTTTTAAGACCATGAAAGGATTTTAGAGATAATAAAAGATAGAGAGGATCCAAATTACATGTACCAAGAAATTTAAGATATTTTTGTACATGTATATTTTCTATGACAATACACACATGTAACATTTGGGGATGAGGTCCCCCATTTGTGACCTCACTAGTTCATAGCTCCGAGTCAAAAGCATTTTCCCCTTGAATAAAAAAAACATTTGGACCTAAATTTGAAAATATTTTTATTTTATGTTGGATTCAAATAATTTCATTCAATAGTAGCCCATGAAGCTTTCTTTTTTGTGATCTTATCAAACTATAAAGATTTCTTAAGGTGATCTTATTTGTGATCTTATTTTCCTATAAAGCTTTCTTAAGGTTAGTTTAACCACATGTTTGTGGATATCTTTGGTGCATAATTATAACACATGATTTTGATCTTAATTTTGATGATATAAAAAACACTATAGTTGAGAACACTCTTCACTAAGTAATTCCTAGAACCCTTCCCTTCCTATGTTGGATTGTGAATCACAAACACATACTTGTTAGCATTGAAATGAATGTAACATCATAGTATCAAAGATAGAATACTAAAATTTATAAATAACTTTCTTATTTTCAAGTTGTAACGCCCCGTCATGCTAACCCCAAAGGACAACTAAAAATGCAACAATTTTTTATTTTGAAAACATTAAGAATAAACACTAAGTTTACTAATGCAACTAACATAGATAATTATTATGAGTTAAACACCTAATTCCCTTGGGGTACATGAGGTGAAATTACGTAATCTATCCAATAACAAAGTTGATAAAAGTAATTTACCAATTCTACTAACGTAACTCATTCATTCACATGTCTTCATTTAAACATTTATTAAATATAAGAAATAAGAAAAGAATGAACCATATAGAAACCATACATGTATTCATAAAAAAATATACTTGGAAATATAAAGAATATATTTTCTCAGATATAACACAACATAAAAGTTATTATCAATTATGATTCAAGAATGAATTGCATAATGTGTTTATACATTACATCAATCTACAAGTACATCTCATTGAGCAATTACTCAAGGTTACATAATAAGTCTACCCATTCACATGGGAAGGTAACAAATCAATACATAGTATAGGAGAAGTACAAGTATACATCTGAAAACATATAAACTCTGGATCAAGTTGTCTCTACAAAACTCTGCACTGAAAGGTACAACTGTAAGATAGGGAACCCAATGGGGTGCATAGCATGTTCCACCCAACCACCCCCATGCTAGGAGTAAATAGGGAAGGGTCCTCATCTAAGAACTTCCAAAAAAATACACAAGACTAAACTCCAAGCATGGAAAGCTAAAACGCACATAAAGGGAAACATAACATCAAAAGACCACTTCCAGAGGATAGCATCAAAACAACTCAAGGGAAAACTAGAGGAGAGTGTCATCGCACAGTCCTACATGGGTTATCCTGACTACCTATCTCTAGGTGCTGACCCCCATCTATGGTTATACTGAAAACCTCTCTAGGTGCTGACCCCATAGGGTGACTCGTGCGGAAGTGTTAACCTCTCATGGGGCAAGGCAACGATCTTGCCAACCATGGCCTTCTTGGCCCACCTTTAGTCTGTGAAAGCACTAACAGGTGGATGAGGTATCCATAATTATCTTGTTAATATTTAACTACCCACCCCATAATTAATTAATTAGGTTATCATTTATTACTCAAACTCTAGCGTGGGTTATCTTGACAACCCCTTTGTGCACAGACGCCCATGTAGAGCCACTCTCCCTAGAAACCCAAAACATAAAATCCAATACCAAGGAACTGTACCAACAAGAAAACTGAACCACAAAATAGAACAACCATGAGGAAAAATCATCTCGCCAAAACTCATAAGAATATACCCCCATAAAACGGTACAACCCCAAATGTAAACTCAAGATCACGACTATAGTCTAACATAGGGAAAAATATCAAATTAAAAGATCATAAACACACATCGTTTCCCCATACCTCTAGAAGTCCCTAACAAGTAACTTAAGCTCCTATAGAAGGATAACTAACTTAAGGGTTTTCCACATAACCATTACCCAATCAAGTGAAAACCATAATTGACTTAGCAATAATTCAACAAACACAATTTTCCAAGGAAAATAAATAATAGATTTACCCAAAATCATTCAACATAACCTAATTAACAATACTTATCTCCAAATAAAGCAATCACACCGTAATATCCAACTGTTGCAAATTTTAAGATCATCTAATTGTCCATAATTTTAGCAAGTATTACCATATATATATATACACATATATATTATAATATATACATATATATATTTACATATTATATATATATATTATAAAATAAAACAATTAAAATAAAATTGAAATTTAAAAAAAAAATTAATAAAACAAAACCTGTAGTCTATGGGTACTACGTACCTCCCTGTGGGGAGGCCGCAATCCCCACATGATCATAGAAGAGGTAGTCCCAAAGACCATAGTAAAGTCCTTGACTATTTGTGCTAAATAGGAGCTGAGTGCCACATAAAATTGCCTTCCACCTCCCCAATCAAATTTCTTTTAATTTTTTTTTTACATATATTATTTTTTAAATATTTCAAATATATATTTTTTTTAAAAAGAAATAAATAAAATTCTCTATAGGGAATTAAAAAAAAACCTAGAATAATATATAAGATAATATATATATATATAAATTAATCGAAGCAATTGCTCTGACGGAAATTTCACAAATCTTCTACAAGAAAGTAGATTTACTATTTAATCAAAGAATCTCAATTTCCTAAATTTTTGACAAAGGGTTTAAACTCAATTTCTAAATTCTTAGAATATTTTCTATAGAAAAAATTCTTACAGAGGTTTCCATTTTCTTAGTTTAACCAGAAGATTCCATTTGCATCCCATAGAGGTTTTCTATTGTTTTCTTTAGTAGTTTCCCTATTGTTTAACAATAATTTTTTTTATGAGGCTCTCTGATTTTACTGTAAAAATTTCAATAGAGGCAATAAATTAATCACGACAAAACTTCTGTAGTTGTCAAGGAGATTTTAAATAGAAGAACTTTTAATAAACTTTTCTACAGAATAAAATTTGTATAGACAATCTTTTCAAAACAACAAAAAATTAAACAAACAGTAAAGGAACCTGTTTTCCTGAAGCTTGAAAGAATGAGGGTTGGAGTAGAGCTTCGCCTTCAGAGTTCAACTTCTAAAACCTTTCCAGAATCTTCACCTCTAGCAAGATGCAAAATTTGAGCCCAAAATATATGCTGAAAACCTCAATTTTTTAACTAGAAACCCCCAAAACCCAAAAACTATTCTACAACCAATTTCTTCCTATGAAGAAACTTCCTGCCATTCACAACATGCCAATATTCTCTCCGAGAATATTTTTAAACAAGAATTTTTATTAAATTTCCACTCACTCTCATAATTACTCTAATTATAATTTAACTAATTGTTTTTTTTTAAATTATTTACTTTTGATAATAATAAAGTGTTATATGCTATTTAATTAATTTAAAAATTCAAGAATTAATACCACTTACCGTATGCAAATTTAAAATTCTAATTTACATAAATGAATCTAATATTTTATTTAAACTATTCACTCAATCAAGAAAATTTAATTAATTAACTTTAACTACAATTTCCTACAAATAATTATATCAACTTAATTACATTAATTAATCACACATAAAATAAATATTAATTGAATATCAAACATTTACATACTAAAATAAATAATCAACACTAACCCAAACTTAAACAAAGACGAGGTTGAGACAAAGACACCATTGGACTCACAACAAGGTGACAAACTTGGGATGGGGACACTTCCTTATCAACTCCCTTTTCAACATCATACTCGTTGGGTTTATGGGACACACTCAAACTTGACAAGCAGGTGGAGTTGGTGTCCAGTACCTGCATCCTGCATAGAAACAAACGCCAAGTAGCATGTAAATCTCTATTGCAGACACAATGTGAAAGGTAATCGCGAGGTAGCAGGGCACTCAAGAGCAAGTGATGTCACTCCATCCTTTCACCAAGACACACTAGAAAACACATCAGAAACCATAGCAATATAGAATCACAACATCACCACATATATTATTAAAGAAACCATAACATAAGCAAATAACATAATCACCATGTAATGTATCATCAAGCATCATAAGTAATGTCAAGTTCAGCAAACCAACCAAACTATGAATCCACACACAACCAAAATGATTATTTGAGTACCATCACAAACCAAGTACAAAATCCACACAAAAGAGTATCAACAACATGAGGGGTATTACATCCTCCCCCCTAGAACATGGCTTACTCCTGGAAGCCAGTAAGTAAATATGGGTAAACCTATCTAATATGGGATGCATCCTCCCATGTTGTCGAAGTCTCATCATTCAGGTCCCACTGAACCCGCACCTGTAAAATATCTTTGCCCTTGAGGGTGAGTCTCTGATCTTGTAGCATGACCATGGGCTCAAGTGCTAGCTTCCCGTCCTCAACCTAAAGAGCATTCCAATCAAGTACATGAGTAACATCCAGATAATATGGCCTAAGTATTGAAACATGAAAAACATCGTGAATCGGCAATAGACTGGGTGATAATGCCAGATGATAAGCAATGGGGCCAATCCTCTCCAAAACTTAAAATGGTCCTACAAATCAAGGCGCGAGCTTGGAACCCTTTCTATAATGGATTGGGCTCTTTCATGGTTGCACTCTCAGAAAAAATCAATCACCAATAGAGAACTATTGGTCAACTCTATGTGCATCAACATATTTCTTCTGTCTATCTTGAGCTGCCACAAGATGCTCTTTGATGCAAGCTACCTATTGTTCCATGTCCTAAAGCATATCGGGACCAAGGAGAACTCTGTCCTTAAGACTGTCCCAACTTAATGGGGTCCTGAAGGGATGACCATATAGCACCTGAAAGGGAGCTATACCAATTGAGCTATGATATCCATTGTTGTAGGAAAACTCCACCAAATGCAAATAATCCTCCCAACATGACTGTTGATCCATCATGTACATACGAAGCATGTCCTCAAGAACTTGATTAACTCTCTTTGTCTGACCATTTGTTTCAGGATGGTAAGCAAAACAAAAGTTCAACTGTGTTCCTAAGGCATAGTATATAAATGTTTTTTATTTAATTAATCTTTATTTTATGTGTGATTAATTAATGTTATTTAGTTGATATAATTATTTGTAGGAAATTGTAGTTAAAGTTAATTAATTAAATTTAACTACAATTTCCTACAAATAGTTATATCAACTAAATAACATTACCACCCACACATAAAAAATAAAAGACATTTCACTCAACAACAAAACATTTCACATACCAAAAATAAATAACGCCACCAACCCAGAGATCAGATTGAACTGATAGGAAGACCTGAATAATTATCATTTGCGCACATCCGCAGTAATTCGGGGTAGTGGGAACTTCAGCAGTGGCCACCTCACCAAGCATTACCATCATAGCAAACACATCATAAACAATAGCAACATAGAATCACAACATCACCATGTAACACCCTGCCATGCAACCCTAGGGGAAGTTGCAATTTACTACTCAAACGTACTATTTTTTTTTGTTTAAGTACAGTTAACATGCAAGTTCACTACCCATTGCCAACAACCCCTAAGTTTATGAGATTGAGTTTACTTAAACCCAAACAAGAAACATGAAAAGAAACCAAACATTTAATTACTTAATAAATTAAATACACATACAATCCATACATGAGAAATTACATCAAAGCATAAGAGATACCACATGTTTCCAATAACAATAATGTACAATACATATGATTACAACTCTCTCATTCCCCAAATGAGGTAAATCCAATAAGCATGGTTACAAATTACATCTTCCACCTCAATAAAAAATGAGGGGTAATAAATTACAATAACAACTGAAATGAATAAAGCATGAAAAGAAACTGGATCCCATGAGCTCTCCAACTGGAAATCTCATCCACAAGAACAAGATGATCCAATGGATTAAGGTGCACGTTCCACCCAACCATGTGACACCCGAAGGCTCACCCCCCATGCTAGGAGACAGTAACTATGATTCCTAGACAAGACCATCTACCTCTAGACACAGGCTACACAAAATTGAACTGAATTAAATACAAGTACAACATCACATAACATAATGGTTACAATGCTTCCAGAGTTAAATAATCAATTGCATCACTGATACAAACATACTACTGACTTAGGAGAAGTGTGATCACAATGTCACATGGGATATCCTGGTAAGTCTTCCTAGATCCCAGCCCCCATCTCAGGATATCCTGGAAACCTCTAAAGACTCCCATCCCCTCATGCAAACCAATGCAGAATCAATTCTCTCAGAAAGACGAGATAACAATCTTTCCATTCCAGGCCTTCTCATCTCATCCCAAGTATATACAAGCCCTTGTGTCCATGAGCGAGGAAAAATTAATCTTGTTAAGTGTTTGATACAACCTAAACCTCTAATAAGTTCATTTACGTTATCACTGAATTAACTAACTTACAAAGAGTTTCCCTGACACCACTTTGTGTGTCGGACCTCATTGCAAGCCACTCCTCTAAGACAACACATGGATTAACTCAGAGGTCCAATGTAGTATGAAGAGGTCCAACCTCCAATCTACAATTTGGAACAAGGGAATGGGATGCAACTCTCGCACTCGAGGCCAACTCAACCTACCACCTATCAACTTGCCTTACCGCACCTAGTCTACATCACACCATGACAGAAAAAGAAATGAAGGAGTCTGACGCTCCAGAATCAAACAAAACTTGACAACATACCATATGAGTCAACAACGGTACCCTGATGCTCTTCCTGGTGGTTATCAACTGTTATGAAAACATGATGCCCTCGACCAACATCTCCAACTATCGGCTTAGATGTCGCTGGTCCCTAAGAAAACCCGATGTGTCCTTGTTGGGACACATTCTAGCTATATGACCCTACTAGCCACATGCAAAACACTCAGTACCTCTGCCATAGCCCCTGCCTCTAGGTGGTGCACTAGACTACTGTGCACTACCTTTGAAGGTGGACTGAGAACTCTGAGCTAGCTGATCAAAGCTGAAGCATTTAATACGCCTCTAGTTCCTATCCCCTTTCCTTTGTTGGAAACCTTTATGTTTCCCCTGAGATACCTGTTACTGCTGCCCACTCTATGATGGTCCCTATTGAGCTCTGGAAGGTGCACCTCCCTGAGACTGACTTCCTCTAGCACTAGACCCTCCTACCGAACTGGTGGCTATCTGCACACCCATATGGCCTCCTAGTACCAAAGCCAGATTCTCCTTTACCAGGTGTGCCTTCTCCACTGCTACCTCCATGGTCTTGGGTTTGAAAACCCTCACACCTTTGCTAAGATGGGCATTTAAGCCCCTGAAAAAATGGTGGACCAACATACCCTTATCGTCTTCTACCCCTGCATACTATTTGAGCTCGTAAAAGCGTCGCTCATAGTGCTCAACTGATAGGGCCAACTAATGCAAGGTGTGAAACTCATCGCCTCAACGCTGACACCAGTGCTTATATAGGAAATGAGCTCTAAACCGCTCTAGGAAGATCTCCTAAGATAGAGAGTTGATGTCTATGTGGAGCTTCTGCTCCTCCAACCTCCACCATGTGGATGTAAATTCCCACAGATGCATGATAGTGCATCGTACTTTGGTATTGCTACCGTACAGATGCATCAGAAAACACCTATCCAGGTCTATGAGCCATGTCTCAGCCTCTAACCCAGTGCCTATTCCATCATACAATGGTGGGCGTGCCCTTAGAAAATCTCTCATGTGCATCTCTGGCTGAGGTGGAACTTCCCTCTCAGTAAGGTTACTCTGAACCATGGCCTGCCTCTGACCAAGGAGTGCTAATGCCTCCTGAAGAGCTCCACGTGCAACCTCAATCCCTGGCAGGTTTTGCTGCTGATCTATATCCCCTGAAACATTCTGAGATGCTTGGTGCTTTTCCTGATCTGGTATAATAGGAACATTAGGAGGAGAGTCATGCCGACTCTCATCGCGACCGCCTACACGACCACGTCCATGCCCTCTACCTCTTCCGCGTCTGGGATGCATAATCATGTGCAGACACATCAAGGTATTAGGCAAGGTACACAACTGAAAAACTATGCAACTAAAATCTTAATGGCTTCATCATAATCCCAGAGTACCATGTGTAACGCCCCGCCACGCAACCCTAGGGGAAGTTGCAATATACTACTCAAACGCACTAATTTTTTTTGTTGAAGTACAATTAACATGCAAGTTCACTACCCATTGCCAACAACCCCTAAGGTTACGAGACTGAGTTTACTTAAATCCAAACAAGAAACATGAAAAGAAACCAAACATTTAATTACTTAATAAATTAAATACACATATAATCCATACATGAAAAATTACATCAAAGCATAAGAGATACCACATGTTTCCAATAACAATAATGTACAATATGATTACAACTCTCTCATTCCCCTAATGAGGTAAATCCAATAAGCACAGTTACAAATTACATCTTCCACCTCGATAACAAATGAGGGGTAATAAATTACAATAACAACTGAAATGAATAAAGCATGAAAAGAAACTGGATCCCACAAGCTCTCCAATTGGAAATCTCATCCACATGAACAAGAAGATGACCGAACGGATTAAGGTGCACGTTCCACCCAACCATGTGATACCCGAAGGCTCACCCCTCGTGCTAGGAGATAGTAACCAGGATTACTAGACAAGACCATCTACCTCTAGACACAGGCTACACAAAACTAAACTAAATTAAATACAAGTACAACATCACATAACACAATGGTTAGAATTCTTCCAGAGTTAAATAATCAATTGCATCACTGATACAAACATACTGCTGACTTAGGAGAAGTGTCACCACAATGTCACATGAGATATCCTGGTAAGTCTTCCTAGGTCTCGGCACCCATCTCGGGATATCTTGGAAACCTCTAATGACTCTCAGCCCCTCATGCAAAACAATGCAGAATCAATTATCTCTCGTAAAGACGAGATAACAATCTTGCTATTCTAGGCCTTCTCATCTCGTCCCAAGTCTATACAAGCCCTTGTGTCCATGAGCGAGGAAAAATTAATCTTGTTAAGTGTTTGATACAACCTAAACCTCTAATAAGTTCAATTACATTATCACTAAATTAACTAACTTACAAAGAGTTTCCCTGACACCACTTTGTGTGTTGGCCCTCATTGCAAGCCACTCCTCTAAGACAACACATGGATTAACTTCACAACCCAAGGGTACATAAGTGCGACCTAAGGAGAATGACTCCCTATCCACGACATAAAGTCAATACACATCCTGTTCATGATAACTAGGTATAACACTAGATCCAATAAGACGCACTACCCAAGGAAATACAACAACACCCAAACTCAAAGGAAACCCAATCTAGAAGACTTACATAACATTTAACTCTATTTTTCCAACATCATGAAAGAGGGAGATTACATAATGAAAGGGAAATTTGACGATTTAATCACCTACTTTAGGATTTCCTAAATCCAAGCCAAATAATGACATATTGCATGTAATCAAATACAAATAATTAAAATTGTTTGCAACTACTCAAAAGTAATTAAAATTACAATTGCAATATTGAAGAATTTAAACTAATAATTTATCTCCCTATTTCTCCAATTACCCATAATAATCAAAATCAACTTTTCAAATAAAATCATTTAAAGTTCATTTTATTTCAATCTATGATAAAAGAATAATCATTTTAAAATTCATATATTTAAATAATTAAATACCATTTAAATATATTCCTCTAAAAAAAAAAAATTCCCTATTATTTAAAATATATATAGTATATATATATTATATATATATATATATATATATATTATATACATATTATATATATAATATATATGAATATTATAATATATAATATATATATTATATAATATATATAATATAAAATAATATTAATAAATAATAATAATAAAAAATGAAATGAAATTTTTTAAAAAAAAAAGCTTACATTAACTCTTGGCCCTAATGGGCCCCATAGGGAGAGGGACGCAGCCTACAGTCAAGGCTTATTCCTACCATGGAGAGGTCGGTACTGCTTGTGGCAATACCTTCCCTTACGTGCTGTGGGAGCCAGCTACAACAAATGTCCTCCATGGGGCTGCATCGTGGTGTAGCTGTGGTCATGGTCTCTACTCATATACAAAAATAAAAAAAAATATTTCATTTATTTTTGCCTTTGAAAAATAAAACCCCTCCCCCGCTTGGTACCAAAACATTTTCTCACAGGTAGAATTTTTCAAAATAAAATTTTCTAGAAATATTCAAAACATATATATATATATATATATATATATATATATATATATATGTGTGTATAATTATATACCTAAAATTCCCATTTACAGACAAATTGTGCAACTTCTCAACATAATTTTTTTGCAATAAACTAATTTCTCAACACAATTTCTTGGTTTAAATTTCAAACTTGATATGAACTATTTCAAATCCAAAATAGAGGTTTTTAAATATCATTTTGTTTCCTTCCATTTTCTATTGTTGAAATTGAACATTTTTGTTGCAAGTTTTGTTTTTTTAACAACCAATCTAAAATTCTTCAAGATTTAAACAAGGTTTTCAAATAAATGTTGCAACAAATTTTCAAATTGAAAATGCAAATTTCTAAAACAATAAACAAGGAAAACATGTGATCTGCAGCTTGAATGAGAGTTTGAAGAAGAAAGTTGAGCTTCCCTACAAGAAGATTTTTCAAAGCTTTTTCCAAATCCTCACCCAAAATCCAAAATGCATCAACAAAACATGAAGAACTCTCCTTCCTTTTTTCTCACAGCCAAATTTTTAAGAATGAAAAGTCTTCTCTATTTTTCCCCAAATTTGATCAAATACCCTAAAAATATCCTATCCACCATAGTTATTGCTCCTCTTTCTATTTTGGAGATATTTTATTTTTTGAAATTTAAAACTAAAAACAATTTTCTTTCAACATGGCTTTATTTTTTTATTTCATTTTTTAAAATTTCTATTTCAAATGAATTTAAACATTTTCATTTCCAAAAAAAAATTAATTTTAAAAATCTTCTTTTCAAAAACTGTAACACTTTTTAAATTTTTATTTAAAAAAAGAATTTAACACTTATAATTTCCAATTGAACAACTTGACTTAATCTCACACAATTCATTTAAATAATCAATAAAATAAATATAATTCCTGATTATATTATTTTATTAATTAAATTAAATTAATTAATAAATTATGTAACATTTTTAACACTACAACTAGATTTATTTAATAAACAAATTAAATACAAAATCCATTTATTTACCTTTTTCAACTTGAAATTAAATAAATCAAGGAGAGATGAACAATAAATAAGCAACTTAACCCGACTAAACCCCGACGACACACTATGACTAGGGTGATGACATGGCATGAAAAACTTAGCTACTATCTCCCAATTGAATACCGTTGGCCAATGGACACGCTCAAACCAGTGAATCAGGTGGAGTCGATGTTTTGTACCTATCAACCTGCGAACAAAAAGTATATCGAACATGCATATATATGATATAATAAAACACACCGTGAAGAGGAAATATCAAAATCGTAGGGCGCTCGCAAGTGAGTGATACAATCCCGTTCCCTTCACCAATACATTCTTTCTAACTGATGAGTCTAACATCAATAATATAATCAAAAGCATAAAGAATCTTTAATTAAATATTTGCTAAGCTAATTCAAAACATGCCATAATGATAACATCAGAGTAAAATACTATCAAATCAAAATATAACATTCACATTGCTTTACATTTTGTGATCAAATATTAACCAAGTACCATAGTCAAAGTAATAGTAGAACAAAGCATAACAAAGAAAACAATGTCTGATCAAAAGAGCCAAAATGGTGGGGTGCTACACACCACATATATTATTAAAGAAACCATAACATAAGAAAATAACATAATCACCACATAATGTATCATCAAGCATCATAAGTAATGTCAAGTGCAGCAAACCAACCAAACTATGAATCCACACACAACCAAAATGGTGATCTGATGACCATCACAAACCAAGTACAAAATCCACACAAAAGAGTATCAACAATATGAGGGGTATGATACAAGTGAATTTTATTTATTTGTAAATCTAAATATGAAATTTAAGTTTTGGTTAGAAATAAATATTTAATCCTTTATTGAGCTCAAGCACCTTAGTTAAAATGGAATTTTACTTGATTTAGTAAAGTAAAAATGAACTTGTAAAGTATGGTATACAAATCATTATTTAAGTTTTAATTAGACCAACTATAAGAGACCTTCAGTTATGTGTCTAGTTTTAATCCAATAGCATAGCCTTATTATATAATCACCATCACATAATCTTCATCTCAAGGCTCTAATACTAAAAAAATATTGAAAATAGAAAATATTTTCCCAAAGACATGGGCTCAAAGCATGTGCCAATTCTTGGTCCAACCAGTCGAAGTTGGACCCATGCTGCCTTCCACTTGTGTGAGACCTCCAAAAGTAGAAAGTAGTTCCTATTACACATTTTTATTTTTATGACCAAGGGGATCATATGTAATTCTCAAGCACTCCATATAAGATCACTAATTATACCTACAAACCTCTTCCATTTGGGTATTATTAGTTATTCAAATATAATATTTCAAGTCCACTATGTAATCCCCCTCTAATAATAACCTTCTACCAAAAGTCTAGTCTTGTACTTTTTTAACTTACTATCTACATTGAATTTTTATTGAACACTCATAATTTACAACCTATGAGCTTTCTTCTTTCATTTAAATCAATTAGATATCAAGCTTTCCATTTACGCAAGGTCATGCCATCTCCTTTATCATGGAATCTATCCAATACTTTTTCTCCTTTAAAGAGAGATTCTTTCACAAATATAAGCTCATCATTAACATTAGTTAAGTTAAATTTAATCTTTTTTCCCATCCATACTTTGAATGGTGTCTCTTCAACAAGGATGGAAATAGGAAACTTATTTATCAAATAACAAAAAATACTAACAATTTACACCCAAATAATTTGCTTCAAATTAACACCACTTAACATACTTTTATTTATTTCCTTTAATATTATATTCATTATCTTAGCTACCCCATTTATATATATATATATGGAATATTTTTCTATTAAATTACAATCCAATTACATTTGCAAAATTATTCAAATTATTTTGATAAATATGTACCCCCATGTTATTTGATCTCAAATCTTTTTTTTTTCCTTATGAGTTTCCACAAGCACCTGAAATTCCTTATGCTTAAAACTTCATATTTGTGCCTATAAAATAAACCAAATATTTTCTTGAAAAATCACCAATGAAGATGGAATAATATAGATGGTTTCTAAGATATATTAATTTACTCTAAAATCCATTTTGCTATGAGAATTTAACTCTATTTTTCTTATGAAATACACAATCTCACCTATATATTTATTCTTTCTCACCTAAATATCTTTGATGTAAAAACATTGGCATATCAACTAATTCATTTACATGATCAAAAGTCATGGTATAGTTAGATTAAGTAGTACCA
Organism: Sequoia sempervirens; assembly: GCA_007258455.2. NCBI lineage: Eukaryota > Viridiplantae > Streptophyta > Pinopsida > Cupressales > Cupressaceae > Sequoia > Sequoia sempervirens. The sequence goes on along the minus strand of VDFB02152032.1, from coordinate 221,154 downwards.
TCCAATCAAAATAAATTACCATGCCTAATACATTCCCAATGCGAATTCATATGAAAAGAGGCATCTAAATCAATATCTCCAAATATTATAGATTAATAAATTCTAAAATATTTTTAATTAGTGATGAACTATAATTTTCAAGCATAGAAATGGGTTCAAAAAAATTCAAGTAAAATATATAACTCATATCCTAGAACACATATAACTCAATACTTTCACAAAACAAAAAATCAAGTTGAAACCATGTAGCAAATTATCCATACCCACTCATGAAAACAACCATTGTAAAGCCCTAATTATTCAACCCACCATTCCCAACACCTTGTTGAACCAAAAATTATTAAATTAATTCAATTTTTTATAGATTAAAAGTGAGAAAGAATATTAAAGTGTCCCAACTCAAAACCCTAATAAGCTTCAAGAATTTCTATTTCTATAATAAGATGAACCATAATGTGAAACTATAATGTAAAATGTATATATACTGTAAAACATAATAAGATGAAACATAATGTAAAATGTATATACTATAAAACATAATAAGATGAACCATAATGTAAAACCATAATGTAAAATGTATATTTAATGTGAAGATCATCATCTAAGAACCATAATGTGAAAAATCACAATATAAAATGTATAACATTTAATCATGTGTCTGCATGCAAAACAAATCAAAGTGGAGGATGCCTAGTATGAGTGTGGATTGATCTCTCTCCTAATCCATGTTTGGATCCATGTCCTGATTCTTTGGATCCATGGCCCAATGCCTCTCTCAATCCTTGTCTCGATCCATGTCTCGATCCGCCTCCCTGCACAAGAAAGTACATTAATTAAAGAAATCTTAAAGTTTTGTACCTTTAATGTTTGAATGTATCAAGTACTTTAAATATTATAAATGTACCTCAAATGTACCATGCATAGGATCATCTACATGCTCCAAATCTCCAAAGCATGACAAACCCTCGTTTTGCTAGAAATTTAAAAATACAAGATTTCAATGAAGAGTGAAAACTACTTTAAAGTCAATTTTATTTTAAATATATGTATGTGAATTTTTAGAACACAAAATATACAAATTATTTGAAAGTACCTATGTCTCATCCTGGAGCACTCTACTAATGTCACTAATGTCATGAGAATGCATAGTCAGATCAAGGACACCTGTATTAGGTAGAGGACCAGTGGCAAAGAGAAGTGAGATGTATGTGCCATCTACATCATGTGTAGTAACATCAACCTGATGTTGTGCAGGGACTATAGGTCGGTCTAGAATATGTTGATCATCCTATGAAGCTGCCTCACCCTGACCCAACTATATACCAAAATTTTGTCTAATATGAGCTAGTACAACATCTAAAGGAATCCTATACTCATCATTGTTAAACTGGTATGATGATAGTAAATCAACAATGGAAACCGGACACACATTACGTACAGTGACTTCACTCATCTTGGCCACATATGACAATGATGGTAGCTCTGCATGAAAGTAGGGATCATAATTGGCAGATGTAGCCTTAGTGGGAGGAAGGCTAATCCGTGGATGTAATAAATATCTTCCTACATGATCAAATGAGATCTTATCAACTTGAGTAGTAATCGTGGCAATATTGTCAAAAAGGTCAGATCAGGTAGTTGTTGTTGCTACACCTCCTGCTACTATTGGTTCCAAATATTTTGGAAGAACCAAAATGTTTGGACCAACTAATGCCCTCTTGTTGATAGACGGTGGAAAATCTACACATCTAAATTGATATTTGTCAGCAAACCTCCCTTTTCCCTATCCAACATGTGAAGGAATAGATGTGTAGTCCACTGCTAACCCTAAATGAAACTCAACATATAATTGTTTACAAAAATAAAGTGGCAACTCATCATTATGAGGTCATCTATGATGGGCTACCAACCATTTAGGATATATAAATGGAGCAACAAGGTCATTTGTACATCTAGTAACAACATATCCTCTAACTTTTTTTTGTCCCATATAATGAGGGAACATGCTGTGCACAGTATGTGTTGAAACTCTACTAGTAATAGATTCAATCTTATTTGTTCCAATAACACTACTGGTAAGGGACATATAAAAATTCTTAGTATTGACCTCATCATAAGGATTATAAGATCGAATCCTGTGAATCATATGGTGGATCTCTTGTTGGATGCTAACTAATCTATCTCTATTAGGGAGATTAGGGGAGTTAAGTATTGTTTAGTCAAAACATCTCAAAGAATTCTCTAATCTCCTAATGCTATCATTATATAAATTAGACCTAGCCTCAGTTTACTCTAGAGACTAAGTGGAATGATGTGATCCCTGATCATCGACCATATCTATATAAATACAAAGATCTACAAATTTAATTAAAACAAAAAAAATTACAAATATGTACTTATTTTATTTCTCTGAAAGTAAAATATGCAATAACCATTTTTCTAGTAAGATGCTCCATATGAAATTATAAAAAATAGGAAATATGATCAATGAGTAGCTTGAACATCATGCAATAAAAATAAGAACAATTTTAAGTTAATTCAACTATCTATGAAAAAGAGGGAGAAAGGGAGAAAGTAGCATTATAATTTTTTTCCTATAAAAGAAGTGGTACTAAAATATCCTAATGAAACATTCATATTCATAAAATCATACATATAAATGGAATTATATCTAGTTGTAAGTCATATTCTAAAATACATTGTAGGCACTAGAATTTCTAAGTTACAACTAGCTTCATTTATCCATTCACATAAAATCCAACTACTACCCTTCCAAGATTATTTTAATAAAGTATTTGATTGATAAATTATTGCATTGAATGTACACCATCACCAAGCATGACCTATTAAACATTCACTTAGTGTGAGGCATCCAAAAAGGAAAATTATTACCTCCAACTATTTTAAAAAATTCGTTATTGAATATTCCTTTCCTCAGATTTGATTGGCATTTCGTGCGGATGTTCAAGGTTTATATGTCAAAGAGTGAGTCTAAAAATAAATTTTGAACCCAAGTTTTCCTACATTCAATACATTACATGATCAATCAAATACAAAAGAATATTAAATAATAGTTTATTAAAATAATTTGGAAGGGTAATAATTGGTCTTTCACCATTCTTCAAGTGATGCCATTGAAGGCCAGCCCAACGTCATTCTCAAAATATCCTGAACTCACATTTGGATCGGAATATTCTTCATATTTATCCTAATGGGAAGGAACATGCCAGAGAAGAAATTGAAAATGAAGGAGGAATGGCCAGAGTTATTCTGGCACCTACAGCACTGTACCCTGGTCAAAACACCAAATATGTTTACAAAATTCATGTCCAGGCCTGAATTATAATTGAAGCTGAAACATAACTAAAATAAGGGCCCGGCACTGTTGAGACCAGCTCTTACTTGGTCTGAGTCTACAAACTGTCCTCCTTCAAGATTGACAACTGGGGTCAAATTGTTCTGATTTGTCACTTTGAGTTTCAGCACCACTGTTGTTTGTTCCAGCTAAATACATCCAATTTTAATGTGAGTATCCAAGTGCTGCATCTGAGTTACTTAAATGGTACATAATGCCCAAAATAATAATACAATACGATGAATATCTCACAACAGAAAGTTTTGAAAGACCAAACAAAAACGAAGCCGAAAGTGGGTCAAAATAGATGATCCCATAATGATCATGTTTTTACACCAACATACTTCAAAATTTGAAAACTATCTATATACTATTAGCTTTCAAAATTTTCAAACAACAGATTTCAAAAAGAGCTCACATCAAGCATTTCCAACAGATGATCCTTCCACCCCTTCCCCTTTGTGCATGATTTGATGCACTAGAGGAGTTGAGTGGGAATTTGTAGTGATGTTCATATCTGAAACTAGTGTTTTTTCCCTAACCTAATGTGCATTCAAAATTCCTTGTGCAGCTTGAGACTTTGCAAACTCCACCTCTTTCTGATTTGCCACTTGTTTGTTGGTGATAGATTCATCATGGAAATGATGTGTCAATAAAAATGATAATGCATGTTTCTTTGACTTGAAGGTCCTTACCATATCATCCCCTACTTCAAAATGATGATGTGCTAATACTCTGTATAGATAGCTTGATGAATTGTTCTCCAATGATATTTTCATTGTAATGTAGACATTTATGTATCTTTCCTTATGATACAAATAATTCCTTGGGAAGATCCCATCCACATATTCTTCTCCCTTCCAAAATTTGTATTTATGTATGCTCTTCATTAAAGCATTATCCTAGAAATACTTCCTTGATAATTGTATTTTCCAGTTTAACCATATCCTGATAGTTTGGATTCAGGTCCAACACATTTGATACAAAAATTAATACCATTTCTGAAGGAAAAATTAACCTCTGTGATGCAGGCAGCAAAATATCATCACCAATTAAAGTTTTCAAACACTTATAAAATGGTAGACAATCAATCTTGAAAATATGTGATAGCTTTTCTCTTTCCAGTGCTTTGGAGAATGACACCTCCCATTCCTAAATGGGAAAAATGATCTCTATTGTTATGTGGCATGAACTCCATGATGCAACACAAGAACAATGACCCCTACACAACACACTACCCAGAAGAGCTGAATGGGATAGTTATGTTTTAAAATCTCTTTAAACATATATATTCTAGTACCAAAATTTTTTCTTAGAATAAATTTGCTCAATAATTCCTTTACAAAATGCTTAATGCTTAGAGTACCTTATCATTGAACGATTTGACATCCATTGAAAACAAGAATGTTTAACAATGATGATAGAATGTTTTATTGCTTTCCTTTTAACATAAATCATACCAGGACAAAAACCCTCAAACCGAAGCCACCAACTCTGTGTAACTAAGCTTGATCACCCACAAATAGAAGCCAACAACATTCAACGAAACTTAGCCTTGAACACCCACAAGAATAATTCAAACATTATACCATGCTGCTCATGACACTTCACCTTTGCAAAATGGAAATACTGCCATGCTTTCAATAGCAATGTATCTTTTTTTTTATAGAAAAACCAGGGGTAGAATAGAATCTGGCACATGTGAATGCATCATATCCTTCTTTTGAATCAACTCCATGTCATGACGGATGCCTCCTAATTTTCAATCCTACAAAATGTTGACACTTGTTAATAAAAATATATACCTTAGTTGTTTTCACCAAGATACTTCTTATAGGATATTTTGATAAATTTGTACCAAATCTCCTTTATTCATGTAACATTTTATATCTCCTTTGCTTCAAAAAAATTAAGTACATGCCATTCATACATCCGTTCGGTTGATTCCAATTGCTTTGTACTAGAAGTGTTATGCCTCTTACACTTGGAAAATATCTCCCTTACTTCAATAGGACCAAACACATGCCAATCAAAATTTCATTCTACCGATTAAACTTGATTTATACTAGAAGTGTTCTGCTATTTATACTTGTCTTGTACTAAACAACCTAGAAATCGATTGAGGATCAAACCTTTGTACACATTGAAAACAATAAACTGGCTATCGATGTACATGCGCAATGATGACCTTTTTTAGGATAACATGAGAAGACTAAGAATATTGACAACTTAGCACTTTTAGAGATTCCCAAATATGTTACTATTTTTAGCACACCTATCAAGCACGTAGATGATCTGCCTCTTATAATTGGAATATACCTCACTTATTTCAATAGAACCAAACACATGCCATTCACACTTGCTTTGTACTATAAATGTTCATCTATTTATGTACTTGGCTTGTATTGAACAACCAAGAATTTGATTGAGGATCAAACATTCGCACACATTGAAAAGAATACCCTGGCTGACGATGTACATGAATAGTGATGACCTTTTGTAGGAAAACATGTGTAGACTAAGAATACCAACAACTTAACACTTTAGACATCTTCAGATATGCTACTATTTTTAGCACACCTTTTAAGCATGTTCCTTGATATGTACAACACTTTTAAAATTTAAAAGTTTCATATACCAATATTTCCTTGGTATATAGAATAATACCAATTATCTCCCCTGTTTAGCTAATAGTCATTTCCTTTTGAATAATTTTTTTCAAATCCTCAGGTATATTTTGCATATTACTTCCATAAATTTTCTCTTTCTGAATTTGATCACACCCAATATTTGCAAGTTTATCTGCCACTAGATTAGCCTCCCTATAATTATGTTTTATTTGCACAGATCTGAACTTAGCCATCAAGGACCATACCTGTTGTAGCACATATCTAACTTTCCAACAAAAACATATTTTTTCCTTATAAGCATTAACAATAATTAATGAATCACCTTCAATTTCTAAGTCTTTTAATTGCAATACATAAAGCTAACTGCAAGCCATGAAGTAAAGCTTGTGCTTCTGCAACATTATTTATTCCTTTCGAAAGTTTAATTGACTTTGCTGAGATTAGGAGTCCATTGTGATTTCTTATAGCAATCCCTACCCCTAAAAAACCTGGATTTCCATGTGAAGTGTCATCAAAATTTAGCTTGAAATAACCTTCTATCGGTGGTATCCAATGAATTTTTCTTCTATCAATTTTAGAACTTGGATTTTGGTGTAAAATTCCCTTGAATGGAAGAACAATCTTATTCCACCTTTCCATCAACTTGGAGTCCCAATCTATGAACAAAGAACCAACATGCTTATTCTTAAGGACATACACATTTGATATTTCTAATATTGAGGACTCCAATTTCTCCAATACTTGATCAGTTTTCAGTTTTTCATTTCTAAAAATTATTTTGTTCCTTTCCCACCAAATGGTCGATAAAAAAGAAGAAGGAATCACTCTCCATATGCAATCAAAAATTGCAGACTTGTGCAAGACTAGCCAACTAGAGAATAAGTCACACAATTTTTTTGGTAGTGGAGCATACCAACTTAGTTTCTCTTTAATAAAATACCAACAATGAGTTGTAAAATGGAAATGAATGAAAAGGTGATTTACCTCTTCCATCTCATCATCACAGAGCACACATTTAAATTGAGCTACAATCCCAAGTTTGAGGAGCCTATCACTTGCCAAAACTTTCCTTTTAATGGCCAGCCATGAGAAACATCCAACCTTTGGAAGTACTAAAGAATCCCAACAAAAGGATAAAGCTCTTTGTGGATTAATACCTTCCCCTTGATTCATTATTGATTTATATCCTATTTTGACAATATAGATTCTAGATTTTGATGGTGCCCATAACATCTTATCAATCTTTCCCGAGAAATATACAATCCTCTCACCTAAAATACTTATGAGCTCCTCTTTTTGACCATTTGAACAAACAATAGCATATACATCCTTCCACTTTACTCTACCAGTACATTCATCTATACTGTCAACATAGTCACCTACTTTGTCTCCACAACATAGAGTGAGCAGTGCTTGAACATCTTTCAGATTATTTTTTGAGTTTAGAGGTGCATGACCTCCCCGTGAATCTTCCCAAAAATTTTCTTTTAAACCATCATGGATTTCCCAAGTAAGATATGGTAGTATTACCTTTCTACAAGACACCAAGAAATTCCACATTGTTGAGCCTTGTGGTGGATTTACCATTGTAAAAATTCTTTGTGGATCCATATTATCTAAGTACTTTTTCTGCATAAGTCTACACCATTTTGTATGTGACTTAGCATACATGTACCACACTAATTTCACCCCAATGCCTGGTTTTGTGTTGACAAGTTGTGTATACCTGTTCCCCCTTTGGACTTTTGTATACACATATTCTCTAATGAAATAAGATATATTTTCTTTTTATTATCCATGTTTCCTTTCCATAAAAAGTCCCTGATATTTTTTTCAATTAACAGAATCATAGATTTTGGTGCTTTTAACACAACCATATAGTAATTTGGTATGGCCGAAATGACTGATTTAATCAAAAAAATTCAACCTGAAACATACAACCATCTACCCTTCCAAGCTGTTATTCTCTTCTGAATACTCTAAATGATGCTAACCCAATAAGAATTTTTATTTTCCCCTATAAAGAATAAAATCGCTAAATAATTGCAAGGTAGATCAATTGTTTGGAACCCAAGAAGATTAACAATTTTATTTTGTAAACTTGATTTAATATGAAAGGTATAAATATTTGAATTCTCTACATTTATTTGTTGACCTGAAGCATGTGAGTATTTATCTAAGACATATTTAATATGTTTGGCCTCTAGAATCTAAGCTCCTCCAAATAATAATGTATCATTTGCAAATAATGAATGTGTTATAGAAAAATCTATACAAGGTATTGCAATTCCTTGCCACAACCCCTGGGAATGAGAATGATTAACTGTCCTACTAAGAGATTCAACTAATATAATGAATAAAAAGGGTGATAACGGATCCCCTTGCCTCACACCTTGAGTTGAACTAAAGAAGCCTGAAGATGTACCATTGATTAATACTGAAAACTTAGCTCCATGTAGACAAGAAAGAACCCACTTACACCATCTATTGGAGAAGCCAAATTTCCTTAATACCTGGATCAGAAAAGCCCAATCCACTTTATCATAAGCTTTCATCATGTCAAGATTAATGATAAAGGAAGGAATTTTGTGCAAAGAGATTGTGTGAAAAACTTCATGTGCCACCAAAGCACCCTATGTTGTCTCCCTACCTGGAACAAAACCACCTTGTTCTTCTGATATTAACTTTGGAATGATGGGAAACAAACATAGGTATATTTCTTTGGTAAAAACCTTATAAATCATATTACAAAGGGAAATAGGCCTAAATTTTGAGAAAAACTTAGGATCCTTAACCTTTGGAATTAATGCTATGTGTGTTACATTAAATTGCTTAAGCATAGATGAAGACGTTATAGACTCCTCCAATGCCTTAAGCAGATCATTCCCTATGAACTCCCAAATTTTTTGAAAAAATAAAATTGTAAATCCATTTGGTCCTGGAGCTTTATCAACCTTGAGCGAGAAAACAACAACTCTCACTTCATCCAACATGAAAGGCTTATTGATTTGTACATTATCTTTGTCAATGGAAAGAGTAGGAATTGCTTGTAACATATCCTCTCTATCAACTCCTAACTGGTCTGATAGTTGTAATAGTGCAAATAGTAAATTTGAAAAGAACTTAACTCCTTCATTTTTAATGTCAGCTTCATTATTTAACCATTTACCTGAGGTACTCTCTTGAATTCAAAACACTACATTCATAGCTTTCTTTACTTGAGTTGACATATGAAAGAATTTGGTATTTTTATCACCTTCCTTAAGCCATAATTCATGTGATTTCTAGTGCCAATACAACTCCTCACACAAAACTAACTCTTCCCATTCTAGTTTTAATCCTTTTCGATCCTCAAAAGTTTGAGGAGTCAACCCCTGACTTATAATCTACTCATTCACTATTGCCAGCTATTTAGAGACTATATCCTTTTGATGGAATATTTTCTTGAACACATGTATGTTCCATTGTTTTATTTTTCCCTTTAAAAACTGCATTCTCTTACAAAATCTATACGTGATATACCTTGATATATACGATGCCTGCAACCACCAAGTTTTTAATAATGACAAAAAGTCACTATACCTAAACCACATTGACTCAAATTTGAAAGAGGTAGACCATTTGTGTGGTGAATTTTGGGCTTCAATATTAAGGGAAGTTGGGAAATGATTTGATCTCGACCATGGGAATATTTTAGACATTTGAACATAATTACTTACTACGCAATTTGAGGACATTAGAAATTTGTCTAACTGAACAACAATTTGCGTAAAGTCACGCCTCTTATTTTTCCATGTATAAAAACCTTTTTTCAAGTTTCACATCCATAAGTGCATTACCATGAACAAACCTATTAAAATCTTCCACTATCTTATGAAGTGGTATGATTCCTCTTGTATTTTCATGAGGAGACAATATTACATTAAAGTCACTTGCAAGTATGAATTTTTCTAACTCTGATTATTCAAAAATTAATTCAAGCTCTTTCCAAAGCTTCAGCTTACCAACTGTTGAATTTGGTGCATACACATTTACCAACAAGAAGGTTAGATCAAAATGAGTAACACACACTAGTTTCCAATGTGGATTATTAGTAATGGGTTCCAGTTGAATAGACTTAGTATTCCACAAATTTAACAACCCACTAGATGCTCCTTGAGCTATAGAATGATAAGAATTCCAAATAGACCACTTGGAAATCATACTTTCATAACTCTCCTTAGACAACTTAGTCCCTTGTAACAGAACAATATCAACCCCTGATGAATTAATTTATTGCTTAACCTGGGCATGTTTGTTAGGGGCATTAATTCCCCTAACATTCCAAGAGATAATTTTCATAACGATCTAGGAGAGCATCCTGCTCCCCTCAATCTTTTCTTTATGCTACCATCCAAGGTTAGTTGTACTCTTGAAGCTATTTCCTCTTGCAATTTAACTACATTTGATTTCCCATCTCTCTTACCAGGTGACTTAATTATAGGAGTCTAAAGAGGAGTTTGGCTAACAAATAAATGTTTTGAGAAATCAAAATCATCCCCATACAATCAACTAGTCTCCAAAACTTCTCCATTATCACTCCTTAATGACTACCCAACTGTACTTTGTGTACCATCTATGATGAGTGCTGCAAAAAAAAAAATATTAACACATTTTTTTGCTAGACATTCCTCTTCTTCATTAATCACTTTCTCAGCAATTTCATCAGAATGGTTGGATCCTACCATCTTTACAATGTGGTCTTCCCAAATCTCTAAACTATCATGCCCAACCATAGAAAGTGAATCATGTAAACCCAACTCAACCATATCATCTTCACTATGTGAAGCCAAGAGAGGAACTCGTGAATCAATTTTAGGTACCATAGAATCATCCCACATTAGTTTTGAAACTATACCATCTAGTTGTACTCATTTCCTATAGAAAGGCTTGGTATGTAAAAACATAAGGATCTTTCCCAAGGTAAAAGCTCTAAGTTTGTTTGCCATCCCTTAGGAAAATTAACTACAAACTTTAAGCCCCTACAATTTTGAGAATGTTTCATCTCCCTAAAAGATTAGTAGCAACCTATGAAATCAAAGGAAAATTAGAGGAACATACACCCTTCACCAAAGAATTGTCCAACTCATTAAGAATCCTAGACAAAGAAGAAGAATTCACGGATATAACTGTTTGTCCAGAATTCTTATCTTGGAATTGCTATTGTGCATGGTTTAATACAACTAAATCTAAAGCATTTTGATTACAACTTTTTCCAACTCATTGTGTATTCATCTGAATGACTACTAGATAGAGATGAATCCCCCAAATCCTTATTTTGATTCTCAGTACTATGTTCATACTATTGGAAAGAATGACCAAACAAATGGAAAGAAGTGCAAAAATATTTGGAGTCTCAATTAGAATTGCATTCTTCCAACAACTATACTTTGACTAAATTCTAACTGAAGAGGGAAATACCTTAAAAGTACTTAAACAAACATAAACCCTAATCGGTTTGTCTATATTTTTGAAAAAATCCATGTCATGGCATACAAAAACTCCTAGACTATTAGCAATAGTTTCCATAATAGGTGATTCCCTATATTCCAATGGAAGTGTGGGAAATTGGATCCAAAAAGGAACAAATTGCATGATAGTGGAAGAAGGATCAAAATTTGGAGTCCATGCCTAGGTAAATAACCTAGAACCCTCAAAAAACCATGATTTAACTTTAAGAATTAAATCCCTTTGCAACTTGGTGGAAAAAAACATAATGAAGAAACCATTTCCATGATCTATGTAAAAAAATTGATTAGCCCCTTCCCATTCAAAAAAAAGTAGATCCTTCAAAGTTTCAATAGTAGGGAAGAAGTTCCAAAACTTACAAATTATTGCATGATCTTTGAGATCCTATATTTGTGTATCTAATATTTCTTCAGGAAAGAAACCTGAATTAACCCCTCAAGTCCAGATTCATTAACAATCTTTTGAGGAGGATACTCTTTTTGAATCCATTGCTTTCCTAACTTTTTCTTACCTATTCTTTTCAAATCTAATTTTCAATGTCTATCTTCTATGTTTGAAATAGTATTTGAAATAGGAAAAGAAGACAATCAATTAGTAGGAACATTTGGCAGGAAAGATGATACCTTATTACGACGTGCATTCCTCAGTTGCAAATGCAACACCATATAACAATCCTCATGCCTCCAAACTATGCTATTCAGATATGAAGCTGGTGTGTCCACCATGGAAACAAAAGTTTTAGAATTTGGAATGAAGTGTGCTCTAGAGCGAATAGGAATATTATTAGGAAAAGACAATGGGATCTACCATTCAGAGATGACATTGGCCCAAGATTGAGAAGCTCCATCTTGACACAAATGTCGAAAGTAATTTGTATTCCCCAAGTGAGCATTCTCCTAGATCAAGCATTCCCAATGGGATTCTTGGAGCCATGATGGAAAACATTAGCCTGATCATAGTAACTTTGTGATTCCCTTGATTGAGCCGGAAGCCCTATTTTAGAGCTGGAAAAAGTTTCCTCCACTAGCGAAGTGAACGATCTATGTGGTGCCACAACAAATGGCTGTGAAAAAAAACCTTGACCAAGCCGAATTGAAGTATGGAGAGCTGAAGGAAACCCACAATGGTAAGATTTTTTTGAAAAATTCCCGTTGGTGCCAATTATTACCCTTCCAAATTATTTCAATAAATTGTTATTTAATATTCTTCTATTTTTTATTGGCATTTTGCATGACATTTGAAGGCTAATATTTCAAAGAGTGACTCTACAAATACATTTTGAACCCAAGTTTTCCTACATTCAATACATTAAATGATCAATCAAATACAAAAGAATATTAAATAACAATTTATTAAAATAATTTGGAAGGGTAGTAATTGGCCCTTTTCACCATTCTCGATGATGGTATACATTGAATACAAAAAATGATCAATCAAATACTTTATTCAAATAATATTGGAAGGGTAAATCAAATAATTTATTGAAATAATCTTTGAAGGGTATTAACTGGAGTTATGTGAATAGATAAGTGAAACTAGTTATAGTAGAAATTTTGGTGCCTAGCACAATATATTTTAGGATATGTATTGTAGGATATGACTTACAACTTAATGTAAGAGTATGACTATAATTTCATTTAAATGCACCACTTAAATATATTCATAAAATCATGCATTTAAATGAAATTATATCTAGTTGTAAGTCATATCTAAAATACATTATAGGCACCAAAATTTCTAAGTTATAACGAGCTTCAATTATCCATTCACATAAACTCCAACTACTACCCTTCCAAGATTATTTCAATAAATTATTTGATTGATCAATTATTGCATTCAATGTACACCATCACCAAGCATGGCCTATTAAAAATTCACTTAGTGTGAGGCATCCAAAGAGGCCAATTATTACCCTCCCAAATTATTTCAATAAATTATTATTTAATATTCTTCTATATTTGATTGGAATTTTGCATGATGTTCAAAGGCTAATATGTCAAAGAGTGAATCTGCAAATACATTTTGAACCCAATTTTGCATACATTCAATACATTAAATGATCAATCACATACAAAATAATATTAAATAATAGTTAATTAAAATAATTTGGAAGAGAAATAATTGGCCTTTTTTGATGATGGTATACATTGAATACAATAAATGATCAATCAAATACTTTATTAAAATAATCTTGGAAGGGTATTAATTGGAGTTATGTGAATAGATAAGTGAAACTAGTTATAGTAGAAATTTTATGTATTTTAGGACAAGTATTTTAAGATATCAAGTATGACTATAATTTCATTTAATTGCACTTAGATATATTCATAAAATCATGCATTTAAATGAAATTATATTTATTTGTAATTCATATCCTAAAATACATTGTTGACAACAATTTTTTTACTATAACTAGTTTCACTTATCCATTTAAGTAACTCCACTTTAATAACTCCAATTACTACCCTTAGTAATTAGAGTTATTAAAGCATCTACTAAGGAATCAATGCTTTATCCTATGGTAAACATTGTTATAAGTTTTCCTTCCACCCCGAAAATCCATCAAGAAGTGACAGCATCTCAAATTTAGTGATGCTTTGGAAAATATGTTCTATGATGGACAAAGGATAATTATCTCTTAGAGAAGATTGATTGAGATTCTTGAAATCCACATAGATACCAATTTTGTCATTCTCCTTAACATGAACTATAGTGGAAATCTAGGTGGAATCAATGTCCAACATCTTTTGTATTTTATTATTGTAATGTCCCTCCTTTTAATTTATCTTATGTAGGTCTTGATCCTTAATTTTGGCTAAGGATATTATAATATGTTTAATGAAGGGGCCATGGGTTGGAAAAGTAGAAGTTAAAATATAATAATAATAAAATTATATTAAGTTTTAGCATATGTGGGAGTGATTTTTCATAAAAAGGGTGTCATAATCCTTGAGACACTTAGCAACATCATCATGACACATTCTTTGAATGACATGAAATTAATTAGGAGTTTTAGACAAAGTGGGGCTATTTTGTAGGGAATCTCATTTATATTTTAACTACTATTTTAAAATAGGAAATGAAGCATTGGAATTTTTGGGGCCTCCTATTGCTATAAAATAAGGTGCTTTCTTGGCCTTGGAAATGTTAGTTTTATGATCAGATATTAATAAGCAGATTTTAATTCAAATTTTGAAAATTAGACACAAAATATACCCTGGGAAACCCTCCACTTGAGGGAGAAAAACCCAACAACAATATATCACTTATATATTGAATGTAAAACAATAACCTCATTTATAATGAGGCTGATTATGAGGCCAAACAACAATGCCAATATGATGTAGTCTCTAGAAGATAATACAACTCTTTTGATGAAGATATATCAACCTCCTTATAAGCTTCGATCTGCTCTTGAACAATTCACACTTCTCTTGAGAACTCATACTTATGTATGAATGAAGGAATGTAATTGAATGAATTCAAAATGAACAAACAAAAACACATATAAATACACAAGAGAGAGAAGGATCACATCTCTTCAAGTCAAGGAGGTCAGCCTCAATAAAATCGTGACTCTTCAAGGGTGGCGGATGAGAAAAAGTCGACCACATTTAATTATTTAGCAATAATTATTAAATATTACATGATATACAAAGTGAAGTGCCTCTTCACCAATAGTCTCCTTGATAAATTAAATAGCTGATAGGCTACTCATTTAATTTAAAAAAATAAATCGAGGCTGAAAGTAGATGCCCAATGCTGCTATCATCAACACTCCCTCTCAGCTAGGGAGGAATACTTCTAGTTATCCAATTTCATGGAGTCTCTCAACATGACATCCACAATGGATACACCCATATGTGGAAAGACCTCATCGCAGAGTCACTCAATGTGATATCAACCATCATGGCTACTCCCATGTATGGTAAATCATATGTGCACAAGTGTCCATCACGGTATCACTCAACGTGATGTCATCATCTCATCATGAAATCCACCATGGCTACTCCCAAAGGGTGAATGAACACAAGCGATGTTGTCATGGAATCACTCACATGACATCCACCATGGCTACTCCCAGAGGGTGGAAACAAGGGATTTCAAATCAAATTTCTCTCAAAGAGAAATATTCATTAAACAAGGGCTTACACCTCAAATTTCTCTTAGAGAGAAAAAATGCATTAGACAAGGGATTGCACCTCAAATTTCTCTCATAGAGAAAAATGCATTAAAGAAAATAACAAAAGATAACTCAAGCTAAGTCTCCCTCTCAACTAGGGCTTCATTCTCCACAATACCAAGCTTGTATCGAAAGTACACAAATTTTATTCTAGAGAGAGGCTTGGTGAGAATGTTGATCATCTGCTCATCAGTGCTAACCTACTTCAATTGGATAGCTTTCCTCAATATCATATCTCTGATATAGTGGTATTTTATCTCAACATGTTTAGTTATGCCATGGAACACTAGATTGACAGAAAGCTTCACACAACTTTTATTATCACAATGAATGACAGTTGGCTCCAATGATTGTCCAAACAATCCTGCAAGGAGCTTCTAAAGCCACACTACTTCTCGAGCTGCCACACAAGATGCAATATACTCGGCCTCTACGGTGCTCAGTTTTACTGAAGACTACTTCCTGCTACACTAGCAGATCATCACATACCCTAAACTAAAACATCTAAAGGTACTCTTTCGATCAGCAACACACTCTACCCAATTAGAATTAGAATATCTATGCAGCTCCAAGTCCACACCAGAAGAATATCTCAATCCATACCCAACTATGCCACACAAGTATCTCAGGATATGCTTTGCTGCAACTAGATGTATTTTACTTGGTTCACACATGAATTGAATAAGTGCACTCACTACATAGCAAATATCTAGTCTAGTATTGACTAGATACATCAATGATTCAATCAACTGCATGTACAAAGTAGGATCCACTAGATTTGAACTAGATGCAACCTCCTTAAGTTTTTGAAAATTGGTTTCCATAGGTGTAGACATGGATTTGTAATCCATCATACCAAATCTCTTCAATATGTCTATTGTATACTTCCCTTGACTTAGAATGATCTCATTAGTCCTATGCCAAACTTCCAAACCAACGAAGTAAAGCATGTACTTAAGATCCTTCATTTCAAATTCAAAAGCCAACTCCTTGCATTTGATAATGAGGTGTTCTTTTCTAGTAAGAAATAGATCATCAACATAGAGAACCAAGATCAAGGCCTCACCATTAATT
This sequence comes from Sequoia sempervirens, assembly GCA_007258455.2. Taxonomy (NCBI): domain Eukaryota; kingdom Viridiplantae; phylum Streptophyta; class Pinopsida; order Cupressales; family Cupressaceae; genus Sequoia; species Sequoia sempervirens. Next base: position 204,404 of record VDFB02152032.1, on the reverse strand, counting down.
ACCTTGAAATATAGGTTTTAATCAACATCTTTCTTAGAGAAGCCCAAGCTTAGCAGGTATCTATCAATTATCTCATACCAATTGCGAGGAGCCTACTTAAGGCCACACAAAGACTTCTTCAATATGCAAACATGAGACTCCTTCCCATGAACCTCAAATCCATTAGGTTGCTCAATGTATACCTCTTCTTCAATTACACCATTTAGAAAAGTTGTCTTCACGTCCATCTGGTGTAACTTCCTTCCTTTAGCTATTGCAATAGCAATGATAGTCTTGATGGAGGTATAACGAGCAACTGGAGAATTTTTTTCCTTATAGTCTATTCCCTCTTTCTAAGAGAACCCCCTAGCCACAAATCTAGCCTTGTACTTCTCAATGCTTCCATCAGTTGCATGCTTGATCTTAAACAACCACTTAGAAGATACAACATATTTTCCTTTTGGTCTAGGTACTATATCCCAAATATCGTTCTTGAGAATAAATTAATTCTCTTCAACCATAACATCTTCCATCAGATCAATCATTTGGCTCATCAATGCAACATAGCTGGAAAACTTGTGAGGTCTTTTGATCTCTCTGAATGTTCCTCTAGGGGCTGCAAAATTTTATGCCTCCTGCATTATTTTCCTAGCCCATAGAGGTCTCTTTCGACCAATAATAATGTCTATAGTCCCATCAGTAGGTTCTAGAGGCTTGACTGGATCATCATCTTCTTTAGGATCAATAGCCTCTCTCTGAATCTCAGGAGTATGGTTAACTTCCATGTCTCGAGGAGACTCTAGGTCTTCATTGTCTATCTCCATATGAGTTCCCTTAGATCTCTTAAATGCAACATCTTCTTTAAATGTAACATCCTTGTGATCTCTATTAGTTTCTAACCTAAAATGTAAACTCTGTAGGATTTTGAAGACTCACTATAGCCCAAAAATATTCCCTTCTTTCTAGATGGTTCCAATTTTGTCCTTTTACCTTTATACACATGAACATACATAGGACAAAAAAAGATTGTCAAATGACTTACTTCAGGTTTCCCACCTGTGAAAGCTTCTTTAAGAGTCATGTTCTCCAAGATATGATGAGGGATCCAATTCTGAACATGCACAGTTGTCCTAGATGCCTCAGCCAAAAGGAAGGTTTACAGATCTTGATCATGGATCATGGCTTTAGTTGCTTCTACAATAGATATGTTATTTTCTACAACACCATTCTGTTGTGGATTGTAGGGAACACAAAACTCCCTCTTAATTCCTGCCTCAACATAAAAGTTATGAAAGATTCTAGAGATGTATTCTCCATCGTTGTTAGATCTCAGAAACTTGATCCTCTTCCTGGACAAGTTCTCTACTTGAGCTTTAAATTCCTTGAATTTCTCAAGGACTTATTCAAATTCTTTAGTCTTTAAGAAACAAATATAGGTCTTTCTAGAGTAGTCATCAATGAAAATTACATAATACAAGAAACCACTCAAAGAAGCAACATACATTCAACCTATTGGGAAATTTTTGGATGGTGTGATGTGATGCTAATACATGGTTTTCATTGATGTCAACACTATTAGAATTTGATATTCTAAGTGTTGTATATGTCAAGGATAATGACAAAATTATAAGTGAATGTGTTCCAGGTTCCTAGTGGAACTGTGCAGGTCACAAAGGCATTACATTATGTACGTAGAAGGTTAGTTTTTGGAATCAAAGGCTTTAATGTTGAGTATGTCTAGATCATCTACAAGTGATGCTAATACATGGTTTTCATTGATTTCAACACTATTAGAATTTGATATTCTAAGTGTTGTATATGTCAAGGATAATGACAAAATTATAAGTGAATGTGTTCCAGGTTCCTAGTGGAACTGTGCAGGTCACAAAGGCATTACATTATGTATGTAGAAGGTTAGTTTTTGGAATCAAAGGCTTTAATGTTGAGTATGTCTAGATCATCTACCAGACGTTTCAAAGGTCCACATGAATTCGTGTGCAAGTTGTCTGACAATGTTTTGCTAGCCTCTGTCAGAGTTTATGAGTGAAGATTGTATGTTCTTGGCTATCTCGGTTGTCGTGAACGTCTCTCTACTATTTCTTTGAGTTTTTAGATGTCTCTAGTTCATCCTCTATCTTTGTGGTGCATCCACATGATCCCATGAAGCTCATGATTGAAAATATTTTCTTACACGTACATTTTTCTTGTTCTTGGCTGACATGCTAATGCTAGCATCTTGTGGATGTGTGATGCATGATTAATTGGAGTATTCTTGTTTTGGAAAAGTGAATTTGGGTCCCCACTTTGTTGTGGTCGACCTTGGTGGTTGCACGTTGAAAATTTAATAGTGAATTTAAGCCGACATTGAAAATATATTCTTTTCCTCTAGCCGACTTTGTTATGGTGAAATCTTTGTGGCGGATATATAAGAAGAAATTGTGTGGATAGTTTGAGGAGCATGTGAAGTGTGGTTAGTGTGTTGAGTATGTGTTGTGTGCTCTTGTGTGCATAAGTATGAATATCATTGAAGAGCAAGTGTGTAGAAGGTTGAGCGAAGTATGCAAAATTACTATGCCTAATTGGAACTATAATCAAGCTTGGACAAAAGCCATTCTCTCAGTTCAAATTTCTAGATGGTTTTAATCCGAATCTTTTTGTAAGACAATGAGTCTTCTATTTTTAATTGAGTAGTGAGATTTAGGCAATGAGCCTAAATGCATGTGCATTCCCCTTATTATTTTTATTTATACTTTTAAAAGAGTATAATCTTGTGGACTAACATCCAACATGGTTTTTCCCCTAACAGGGTTTCCACGCAAAAAACTTGGTGTTCTTTGTCTCTTTGATGTGTTAATTGCTTATGATTAATTTTTTATTCATCAAATCTGAAGTTAAATTTATAAATTTCAAATTTCTATGACAATTTATTCACCACCCCCTCTCAATTGTTTGTCCTTTCCTTTTCCAACAATTGGTATCAAAGCGAGTTCCTCTAAAGAAAAGTCTAACAACTTGAGGTGATCCGGGATGGCAACATTCAAGAAGGACAACCCTAGATTTGATGGCACCAACTACTCACTATGGAAAGTTAGGATGCAATTTCATTTACAATGCATTAGAGATGCTATCTGGAAGATTACATAGAATCAATACACTACTCCTACAAATGGACCCTCCACTCCTGATGAGATCGAGGATTCAGAAAGCAATACTAGAGCCATTGAAGCATTAGTGAGCGCTCTAATAGATTTAGAGATGGCTAATGTGGTAGGCTTGCAGATAGCTCATGAGATCTGGATAAAGCTGGAAACTTTATATGGAGATACACAGGTAAAGATGGATAAGCTACAAAGTTTGAAAGGTAAGTATGAAAACTTGAAGATGGGTGAAGATGAAAATATTACTTCTTTTATGCAAAGAGTAAATGAGATAGTGTTAGGTATTAAATGTGTCGGTGGTTCAGTAAGTAAAGATGAAATTGTGGCTAAGATACTCAGATCCTTACCTCCCCCCTACAAGTCAAAATTTCATGCTATTGAAGAGTTTATATCTATAAACAAGATGACAAGAGACACATTGATAGGAAAGCTTGCTACTTTTGAATAAAGTGAATTTTGTGAATCCACACCAAAGATTGAATCTGCATTCAAAGCTATTGTATCCAAAAGTTATAGGAAAAGTTACAGTCCTAGAAAAAGTTCTAGAAGGGCATCCAAATATGATGAAGAAATGAAACAAATTGAAAGACCAAGATAGAGAAGTTCTAGAACTGGAAGCACTCATTGCAAAACAAGAAGGAAGAGGAAAAGGTAAGTATGAAGATGTATTACCTATTAAATGTTTTTCATGTAGTAAAATAGGTCACTTTGCATCAAGATGTCCTGAAAGAGTTCCTAGGTCTAAACCTAGAAAACCTAGATTTCAGAAGAAATCTTACTTTGTTGAAGAAGCAGTAACAGATGATGAGTCTAATAAAGATGCTGGAAATGAGGATGATTGGGCTTTTATTGCTACCATTGAAAATAAGCCTGAACCTACTGAATCCACTGAAGAAAAGAAAGCTCTTGCAGTCTGTGTTGAGGAGAAAGATGAATGGGTCATTGATAGTGGATGCTCACATCATATGACTAGTGACAAAAGCAATTTTGTGAATCTAGACGAGTATGATAGTGGGGTTTTGAGATTTGGAGACAATAATGCTTGTGTGACTCATGGTAGAGGCTCTATTAGCCTTGGTGGTAAAGAAAATATTAATGAGGTTCTCTATGTTGAAGGTCTGAAGCATAACTTGTTAAGTGTGGGACAAATGGTGCATAAGGGATATGATCTATAGTTCAAGGATAGAAAATTCCAAATTTGTGGAAAATTTGGAAACATGATTGCCACTGGTGTGTAGACAAAAGGTAACATCTTTCATTTGAATGCTACTAATGGTAGTTGCTTAATTGCTCAAGTAGATGAAAGTTGGATATGGCATAGGAGATTGTGTCATGTAAACTTTAAAAACATCATTAAGATAAGTTCTACTCAAGCAGTAAGAGATCTACCTAAATTAGTGAAGCCTACTAATGTAATCTTTCAACAATGTCAAATGGGTAAACAAACTAGAGTTTCTTTCTGAAGCAAGCAATTTCACTCAAATAATGTGTTAGATCTGTTACATACTAATTTGTGTGGTCAATCTAGAATTAAGAGAATTCATGGAGAAAGATACTTTATGCTTGTCATTGATGACTACTCTAGAATGATTTGGGTTTCCTTTTTGAGAGAGAAAAGTGAAGCATGAGATAAGTTCAAAATCTTTAAGGCCATGGCAGAAAATGAAAAAGGTCTTAAGACCAAATGTATGAGATATGATAGAGGTGGATAATTTCTTTTAAAAGAATTCAATACTTACTATGAAGAGCATCGATTTAAAAGATAGCTATCTACTCCTTGAACCCCTTAACAAAATGGAGTTGCAAAAAGAAAGAATAGAATTTTTTTGGATGTTGCCAAAACAATGATGGTGGAAGGGAATGTACCTCAAATGTACTGGAGTGAAGTAGTAAGTACTGTTGTATATACCTTGAATAGAGTAAATGTGAATGGTAATTCCGGGAAGACTCCTTATGAATTATGGTTTGGTCATAATCCTATTGTCAAATATTTCAAAATCTTTGGAAGAAAATGCTATATCAAAAGAGATGATGACATAGGAAATTTTGATGTTAGAAGTGATGAAGGAATCTTCCTAGGTTACTCCACAAAGAGTAAGGCATACAGATGCTACAACAAAAGACTGAGAAAAGTATTTGAAAGTGCAAATTTCAAGGTGAATGAGGACTCAGTCAGATCATCCAAAAGATGCAGCTATGATTTAGATGAAGACATCATGAACCAAGGGAAGAATTCACAATCACCAAATCTACTTTAGATTATTCCATATGTTCTGATGAAGCAAACACAAGTTGTTCTAATAAATCAAGGCAGTCAAGAAGCACAATTAAGTGCAACTACACAAGTAAGTTCAGAAAACACAGAAGTCTAAGAGAGTCCTAAAACTCCAAGGTATGTAAAGTTGAATCATTCTGAAAGTAAAATCATAGGAGACAAGAGCAAAGGAGTGCAAACTAGAAATAAAATTGTTGAAGAATACTGTCTAATTTCCAAAATTGAACCTAAGAATGTCACTAAAGCCTATCAAGATGAACATTGGCTAGAATCTATTAAAGAAGAACTATCACAAATTGAAAATAATGACACATGGACATTGGTTCTTAGGCCCAAGGACAATAATGTTATTGACACTAAGTGGGTATTCAAAAACAAGTTGAATGAAGATGGTGAAGTGGTCTGGAACAACTCGAGACTAGTATGTAAAGGTTACTCCCAAATGGAAGGTATAGATTTCAAAGAGACCTTTTCCCCTATTGCTAGAATTGAAGCAGTAAGACTATTTCTTGCTTATGCTACTTACAAGAACTAAAAATTTTACCAAATGGATATGAAGTCCCCATTTCTAAATGGGGAACTTGAAGAAGAAGTGTATATTGAACAACCAGATGGATTTCAGCTAACAGTTGAGGAAGACATGGTTTGCAGGTTAAAGAAATCCTTGTATGGACACAAACAAGCCCCCAGAACTTGGTATGCTAGACTTGACAAATACCTACTGAAGCTTGGATTCTCAAAAGGTACTACTGACAGTAACTTATATTTCAAGATAGATCATGATAAGGAGCTAATCATAAAAGTTTTTGTTGATGATATCATCTTTAGTGGAGATGATAATTTGTGCATGAATTTTTCTGATGAAATGAAGAATGAATTTGAGATGAGCATGATTGATGAAATGAATTTCTTTTTTGGATTGCAAGTTTCACAATTGGATCAAGGGATTTTCATATCTCAATCCAAGTATGTGAAAGAATTGTTAAAGAAGTTTGGTATGGATAACTCCAAACCGGTTGGTACACCCATGGTAACCAGATGTAATTTGACACAAAATGATGATTCTCCAAAGGAAAATCAAACTATATACAAATCAATGATTGGAGGATTACTCTACTTGACACAAAGATGGCCATATATTATGCATGTTGTATGTATGGTTGCAAGATTTCAAGCTAATCCAAAAGAATCACATGTAACTGTTGTCAAAAGAATTTTTAGATACTTGAAGAGAATTGCTGATTTTGGACTTTGGTATTCAAAGGATGATGATCTTACACTATGTGCTTATACAAATGTTGATTGGGCTGGTGATGTGGATGATAGAAAAATTACTAGTGGTGGTGCTTTCTTCCTTGGGAAGAAGCTGGTATCCTGGTTAAGAAAGAAGTAGAGCTCTATTTCTCTATCCACTGTTGAAGCAAAATATATTGCTGCTGCAAATAACTGTACTCAGGTGCTATGGATGAAACAAATGCTAAAAGATATCAAGGTGATATATGAAGAACCTATTGCAATATACTGTGACAACTCAAGTGCAATAAATATATCAAGGAATTTGGTACTACACTCAAAGACCAAGCATATATCAATCAAGTTTCACTTCTTAAGGGAGAAAGTGAATGAGAAGGAAGTTAGACTGGAGTATGTGCCTACAAAAGAAAAAATTACAGATATCTTTACAAATCCATTTCCAAAAGATACTTTTGAATATCTCAGAGGAATACTAGGGGTAGTTACCCCTCCTGACAAGAACTAAATGATGCACTTACTTGCATCAATCTATGAGCTACATTGCTATATTTTAATCCCGATTGATGTTTTTGTGGCTGCTACTCAGGGGGAGTAGTCAAATGTGCAGAGATATGGCTTAGGGAATGCATAAATTTCATAGTTACCTTTTCCATTGATGTCAAAGGGGGAGAAGTGTAATGTGAAAAATGCAAATATCTAAGGGGAGAAGTGTAGAATGAAAAATCTTTCCAAGAAGAAGAGCAATTGTGCAGTGTGTTGGGTTGATGGTATTTTTCACATCATGTGTTGCAATCAATGCCAAAGGGGGAGATTGTTGGGAAATTTTTGGATGGTGTGATGTGATGCTGATATGTGGTTGTCATTGATGCCAACACTATTAACATTTGATATTCTAAGTGTTGTATATGTCGAGGATATTGAGAAAATTATAAGTGAATGTGTTCTAGGTTCCTAGTGGAACTATGCAGGTCATGAAGGCATTAGGTTATGTACATAAAAGGCTAGTTTTTGTGGATCAAAGGCTTTAATGTTGAGTATGTCTAGATCATCTACCGAAAGTTTCAGAGGTCCACATGAATTCATGTGCAAGTTGTTGTCTGACAATGTTTTGTTGGTCTCTGTCAGAGTTTTTGAGTGAAGATTGTATGTTCCTAGTTATATCAGTTGTCGCGGGTTTCTCTCTACTATTTCTTGGTGTTTTTAGATATCTCTAGTTCATACTCTATCTTTGTGGTGCATCCACATGATCCTGTGAAGCTCGTGATTGAAAATATTTTCTTGTGCATGTCCATTTTTCTTGTTCTTGGATGACATGATGATGCTAGCACATTGTGGATGTTCGAGGTGTGATTAATTAGAGTATTCTTGTTTTGGAGAAGTGAATTTGGGTCCCCACTATGTTGTGGTCGACCTTGGTGGGTGTGCATTGAAAATTTAATTGTGAATTTAAGCTTGACATTGAAAATATATTCTTTTCCTCTAGCTGACTTTGTTATGGTGAAATCTTTGTGGTGGATATATAAGAAGCAATTTTGTGGATAGTTTGACGAGCATGTGAAGTGTGGTTAGTGTGCTGATTATGTGTTGTGTGCTCTTGTGTCCATAAGTGTGAATATCATTGAAGAGAAAGTGTGTAGAAAGTTGAGTGAAGTATGCAGAAGTACTATGCCTAATTGGAACTGTAATTAGGCTTGGAAAAAAGCCATTCTTTCAGTTCAAATTTCCAGATGGATTTAATCCAAATCTTTCTGTAAGACAGTGAGTCTTCTATTTGTAATTGAGCAGTGAACTCTAGGCAGTGAGCCTGAATGCATGTGCATTCCCCTTATTATTTTTCTTTATACTTTTAACAGAGTATAATCTTGTGGACTGACATCCACCATGGTTTTTCCCCTAGCAGGGTTTCCATGCAAAAATATTGGTGTTCTTTGTCTCTCTGATGTGTTAATTTCTTATGGTTAATTGTTTATTCATCAAATCTGAAGTTAAGTTTATTAAGTTCAAATTTCTGTGACAACTGATTCACCCCCCCTCTCAGTTGTCTATCCTTTCTTTTTCCAACAAGACCACACAAATCAAGAATGAATAAGATCTAGAATACATTTAGATCTACTTTCACTACTATGAAAAGGACCTTTAGTATTCTTACCCAATGTGCATCCTCGACAAGTTCCTTCATGCTCTTGGCTGAGTTTAAGAAGGCTTGTGACCATCTTCTCCATGGATGGAAGTGCTCTAAAGTGAAGGTGAGAAATTCTTCTATGCCGAAGCTCACATGAACTTGATGAATCATGCAACAAAGCCTAAAATGGACAAGTGGAAAGTCTGTAGAGACTCTCATGTCAAACAATCACTTGGGTAGTCTTGATACTTGAGTTCTTTGGCCATGAAAGAACTTTTCCTTCAAAGAATACAACTTGATATCCCTTGTCCTCCAAGGCTAAAATAGAGACAAGGTTCCTCTTGATGCCTGGTACAAATAGCACATTGCACAATTGCAAGGAGATGCCAGAATCTAAGTGAAGAGAGGAGGTCCCAACGCCATTCATAGAATAACATGCATCATCTCCAATTAGGACTTGAACACTTCTATCTCTCTCCACCATGTCTGAAAGATGTTCTCTAAAACTAGTAATGTGACGAGAGGTGCCACTATCAATCAACCAAGTGTTTCTATCTATAGGAAAATTGCTTGATAAGGTAGAGTAGAATAGGAAACCACATGAATCCTTTTGAGGAGAGATATCACCCACATCCACAACTGAAGCATGTTGTTTAGGTCTAGTTGGACAATCTTTTGCATAGTGACCAAACTTGTCACATCTAAAGCATTGTAAGTGGGAAAGATCTTTCTTTTTCTTAGATGCAGGAGCACCATATGATCTTCTATCTTTGTTCCTCTTGAAGTTTCCCTTCTTCTCTTCTCTTCCTTTCTTCTTCGAAGATTGAACAGAAAAAACATGAATCTCTTCACTGGTAGAACTTTTCCCATTGCCTCTCCCAACCAATTTAGATTCTTCTTGGATGCAATCTTCCCTCAAGTGATCAAATTTAGGTAGTTTTTATCTCCCACTGATGCCTTGGATGAATGGCTCCCATGATTGGGGAAAACCATTAAGTGCCAACATAGCCAAATCCTTATCATCAACCATATGCCCAATGGTAGAGAGTTGATCTCTCAACTCGGTGATCTTCAAGAAGAAGGAGATGAAAAAATCTCCTTTTTCCATCTTAACATGATGAAGTTGTTGCCTTAGTGCAAAAGCTCTACTTGTATTGTTGATCTCATACATTTCCTCCAAGGTCTTGAACATTTCCCTTGTTGTCTTCAACTTGGAGATAACTGGCACAAGGTGGTCCTTCACAGAGTCTACCAAAATCTTCTTTGCCTTCTTGTCATTCTTCTTCTATTGGGACTTCTCATTCTCATCAAAAGGTTCTATAATTTCACACTCCACGAACTTAGCAATCTCATTTTCTTCCAATGCAAGCATTACTCTAAACTTCCAAGATGTGAAATTGGAAGCACCTTCAATCCTATCTTCAATCTTGAGCCCGTTCACCATTTTCAAAGATAAGATAGACACAAACATATGAGAACTTGAATGTAAGAACTTCGTTGCTTATAGAAATTTGATCATGATCTTCTTAAACCTGATGATACCATGTTAGTTTTATGATCAAATATTAATAAGAAGATTTTAATTCAAATTTAGACAAGTAGACACAACATATACCCTGGCAAAACCCTCCACTTGAGGGAGAAAAACCTAGCAACAATATAACACTTATATATTGAATGTAAAACAATAATCTCCCTTACAATGAGGCCAATTATAAGGCCAAACAACAACACCAATATGATGTAGTCTCTAGAATATAATACAACTCTTTTGATGATGATATATCAACCTCCTTATAAGCTTCGATATACTCTTGAACAATTTGAACTTCTCTTGAGAACTCACACTTATGAATGAATAAAGGAATGTAATCGAATGAATTCAAAATGACCAAACATCAACGCATATAAATACACAAGAGAGAGAAGGATCACGTCTCTTAAAGACAAGGAGGTCAACCTCAATAAAATCATAACTCTTCAAGGTTGGCGGATGAGAACAAGTAGACCACATTTAATTATTTAACAATAATTAAATATTACATAATATACAAAGTGAAGTGCCTCTTCACCAATAGTCGCCTTGATAAATTAAATAGTTGATAGGCTACTCATTTAATTTATACAAATAAATCGGGCTTGGAAGTAGACGCCCGATTCTGTTATCATCAATAGGAAACAATTTCCAATTTGCCTTATGTTTAGTAAGAAATTTAAAGGACAAAGCCCCTTGGATTTGAAGATTAGAAGATGAAATCCCTTTTGTTTCTTAGAGGGTAAAACTCATTTGGTTTCTTTAGGAAAAATCCCATACAAAATTTGTTGTATTGAGTTATTTTGTGTTTTATCAATCGATATTTCATATTTTTGGAGCAAAACTATAATGTGGAGTTAGATTTGACTCATATTTGTGTAGTATCTATTTTCAAAACACAAACATATTTGTGAAGATTTTTGTTATTTGTGCAATCTATTGCTATATCTTTTGATCTTTGATATTTATTTCAATGAAATATTAAAACCATTATTTATTCACCACATACTCTCACCTCATCTTTATGGGTTCCTAGTGATTAGAAAGTGGTGAATAATAATACTTACTCATTGCTTTCTCACCTTGCACTCATGGGTCATTGTTGATTAGAAACTGATAAATATTGAATATTCAAATTGTGAGGGACATTACAACTATAAATGGTGCCAATTAAATATGGATTATATGAACTATTTTTTTTTCAAAACAAATTTACCTATGAGCTTAGTAGGATACTACGAGATAGTTCTTTGGGTTTGAAATCCTTAAAGTATATTTGTATCTTTTGAACAACTCCTAATATATCTCATTTTCTTTAGTTGTACAACATTTAGCCAAATTGACTATCCTTGGCTCATTAGAATCACTAATGTTAATTTTCTCATAATTAGCTAAGGTGTGTGATTAAGATTGAACTTGATCTTTTTCATTAGTTGTGCAATATTTAGCCAAATAGATTATCCTTGGCTCATTAGAATCACTAATTCTAATTTTCTCATAATCAGTTAAGGTTTGTGATTAAGACTAAGCTTGGTCTTTCACATATTTGTCATTTTGATTGAATGTGTTTTCTAAAAACCCTTCAAGCCCTTTGGAATTTAGTCTCATTAAATTTGATACTTTCAAAATATGTACAGGCTTTTGGATGATCATTAGTATCTATTAATATTTTCCTATTAGGTAGAATAACTTCCTTCAAAATATAAAGAACTAAAAAATATTTATCTTCTCATAAAAATCAATGCATGTATATCATAATTAAATGCTCGCCAGTTATCTACATCATCAAGTAGATGGTTAATACACATTCAATTCTAAACTTATCTATGTTTTTCATTGTGTTATTAGGTTCTTTTATATGTTTTTATTATGATGTGTACATGGACTAATACTGTTTTCTTAATATGTTTTAGTTATTATTTGTAATTGGGATATTAGAATTCAAGATACCAGTGTCAAAACTGTATTGTGCAATTGTAGGTGTAATGCCCCACTGAGAACCATAGAGGACAAAGCCTAAACAACTAAAAAAAGGTAAATTTTTTTTTTTAAGTGAAATTTTGTGCAATGAAATTGAACATAACTTTATTTATTATCCTACATCCCCTACAGTGCATGACTGCATTACTCAAATTCCATTATCCAAATTACAAAACCAAATAACTTATTTACAATTAAACACTAAGAATCATTAAGCATAACATTTACTCATCACAAATGAATATAAGAACCATGAGAAAGATCTATTCTTTAAACATAAGGAATAACTGAGTACTTTCATTTCAATTAACAAGTACAATATCACTGATTACGAAATTTCCTTACATAGATGAGATACATCAATTCAGTTTACAAGTACATTTTGTACCATGATACTTCCTCAAATCTAGTGAGGAGTGCTCTAGAAAAGATACATGATCAAGATACCATACATTTACAAATACAAGGATCAATCTTCCAAGAGTATAAGAAATGTTGAAGGAAAGAATCAGATGAAGTTGTCACATCACGAACAAAAAGGGAACCCAATGGAGAAAGTAACGCGTTCCACCCAACCACGTGAACCTAAAGGTTCACCCCCATGCTAGGAGTTGGCAAAGGGACCCACCAAATGATAAACAAGGACTAGGTATCACAAGGTTGACTTAACTCACATCACAAAATGAACCCATCAACAAGAACAACAACACCAATGGCCATACTTCCAGAGGCACATAGATACTTAAGATAAAATAACCAGTAAGGAAACTCATGGTTGTCGTAGGGGAAGTGCCATCGCATAATTGGACATAGATTATCTAGGTAGTTCCTTCTAGGCCTTGGCTCCCATCCTGGGTTATCCTGGTAGCCTCTACCAAACTCTGGCCCCTCATGCCAATTTATGCGGAATTGAACTGCCTCTCATGGAGATGAAGTAGTTGATTATTCCATTCCAAGCCTTCCTATCTCACCTAAAACCTAAACAAGCACTTGAGGCTAAGTGAGGTACAATCTTATCTTGTTTAATGTTTGCGCTATCCATTCCCCCCTAGTTTATTCTAATGTTATCACTTGTTAACAAAATTCCACATGGGTTATCCAGGTACCCCTTTGTGCACCGACCCCCATGGGAAGCCACTCCCCTAATTCCAACCTTAAACCACCAAAAATGAAACTACACCACTTGTAAAACTCAAAACACAAATGAATCACATTGCGAGGAATTACCCATCTCACTTGTAAAGCCCATAAATTCAATCACGAAGACAACAAAAATGTGCAAGGTGGACAACCCTCATAAACATAATCACGATAAGGTTTCCCATAACAAGCTAAACACATAAAGCCATCAAAAGAATAAATCATCCTAGCCTCTGGAAGACTTAAGATCCTATTCACAAGATAAGATAAAATGATCATACTTCATAGTTTACTTTATATTAAATATTTGGCTACATTAGTTTTTCAATGCATGAGGAGAAACTCCACTTCTAGATTCATTTAATTATCATTACTTAAATTTTCTAAAGTATCAACTAGATTCTTCAATATTCACAACTATACTTTCTAAATATTCTCAACTATACCAAGTAAGAATATATTTACAATTTATACATATATATATAATACAAGCATATATATACATATTTAATATATATAATTACTGATTTTTATTTAATTAACTAGACTCTATCATAAGCTTAACGTAAGAGAATTACTAAATTCCCAGATGGCGAACCATAAGGTCCACTCTTTATTTGGTTACAAAGAGAATATAATTCTCACATGGTTCGATTATAATGGGAAGGAGATTGTAGATCTCAATAATTAATTTTTATTAAATGTACAGATCTAAGTGCTCAAGACATTCAAAGAACTCCAAATTAACCACAATGAAACAAGGAAACCATAACCCAAACAAAATCACATAAATCATAGTTTGAAGACAAAAGGCATCACTGAAAGTATACCAAGGATAAAACAGAGGACTAATACAATTCATCAATACAAGAGAGAGTATCGAACTCTTTCAATTGATAAGGGAAAACTACCAACCGATTCACATAAGGAAAGGATTTGTTATGTAGCAGTTTACTCAGGGTTCTACAGATAATAGGAGACTTGATCTACAACTAACAGTGAAGTGTAAAGGTCGATTAATGAAGATTAAGGATTTACTCTTACTCTCAATACATCCAAACTGGTGTTTACCCAAATGACATGCTATTACTTAGTTATCGAGGTATGGAGATAGGAATTATCATACATTTCTACACTTATGCCATACACTAGAAACATAAATATACCACCTATTTGATTTTCCAAAATATGCAAAAAAGGTGACATAACGTAACATTCACATGCTAAGAATTACACTCAAATTAAATACAAATGAATGAAACATGATTGCACCTTCAGGAAAATAAAACAAACAAATAGACAACACCAATATAGTGCTAAAGATGATAAGAAAGAATTATACCAACCAAGAGAGATGGCTCAGCCAGGTATTCACTAACTACTATAAAATGAGTTTGTAAAGCAACAACTACATGCGTTATACTATGCATCTCACTTAGGAAAATTAGACCCTTAATACACATAAATCCCCCCATGAGAAAAGTTATCTACAACATGGAAAAGTGATAAATCACAATGGGTTTGGAGCATTATAAGGAAATTATGAATTCTAAAGACAACCAAAGGCACTCAAAATTAGATTGAAAAGATTTAGAGACAAGGTGAGAAACTTGCTAACTCAATCCTAGCAAATATAGAGAATTCCCACGGTTGCAAGTAGTCAATACCATGATTTACCTTATTTATATTCATCTACAAACATGAAAACTACACGCCGCTGGAACTAAATAATATGCAATCCTATTTAGCATGTGAAGGGAATGCAAAGACTCAATTTGACTACTCCTAAACTAAAATTTAAGGTGACCAAATCATCAAGATAATGATTCCTTGACTAGCACATGTAGCATTTAGGATTAACAGGAATATATGATCACCTATAATTTAATAAGTTGCACACATTCAATTGTAAACAAGGACATGTACATCGACCCTAAACAAGGTATTAAAGCTTCAGGACATCAATACATCTATTTACAAGGCCAAACTAATGAAATACCAAGGCTTCCTAGTCAATTTGTTCCACAAGTCCCCACAATGAAACAATAAATCTCTACGAGCTCGAGAAACACTAAAAGTACCTACATACATTCATAGATACATGAAGATTTATGAAGAAATCCTAAGGCCAGTTGCATTGATCAGGGTTTTCATTCACTGCATGAAGGAAACTAGGTGACTCCTTTGTTAGGAAATTTTGAATGGAGAGTTGCTCCGCTGAAGATTAGGGATAAAAAAGAAAGACCTTCTTTTTGAGTATCAAAAACATATGTGAAAAATAGTCTAGTTATAGATTCAAGCAACAACAAGATAAACATTCATATTCTCCAGCATACAAGATTTCAAGGTAACATGAAATTTTTTTACAAGGGAGCTATGATAATACAAGGAATTTCAATAATAGCTTATAACTTCAAACGTTTATTTCCAAAACAAGAACAAGATACATAATTGCAAGAAGAGGAACTTGAAGAAATTGCATAGTTGAACTAGATTGTGCAGCCGGTTTCAAGCTCCAGACCACAACTACAACTCTTTCCAAGTGTACACACAGGAACTTGTAGCCTCAAACTTACAGACTAACCTTCTAGAAAACCCCATAACACATTCATGGAAAAAACCAAAAAAAAAAACCCCGAATCAGTTTCTTTTCTTCCAGGAGCAATAAAACCAATTGCCCCTGGGAGTTAACTCCACTTCTTTTCCAATTAATTTTTGTAACTAATTTATTCCATTCCCTTCAATATTTAAATTTCCTCCTTTTTCCAAATTTCATTTAATTTTCCCTCTTCAATATAACTTGCACACAACATTCCATCTATTTAATAATTTATTATTTAAATTTCAAGTATAGTTTGCTTATGCAAGAATAATAATATATATGTACATACATTTATAGCTATATATATATATATATTATTTAAACATCCCATTTTGAATAAACAGTCTTAATTTAATAAAATTTACTGCCATATTAAATTAAATTTAATTCATTAATTTAATTAGACTTTTACATCATTACCCAAGACTTCAAATTTGGTATTCAAAATAAAATGAAATAATTAAACCAAGCACAAGACTTAGGCATGACTCCCAAAATCAGTCAACACATATCAATTGAAAGCATGATGAAGGTTAAACAACCACATGTTAACAAAACAATACCAATAGACTTACTGATGGGGTGCGACAATAGAGATTCATCCTTGAAAAGGACAATGGCTCGAAGTGGGGGACCTAATGTAACCTCCGAAACAACAACTCCATTGGGATCTGACATGCTCAGACCTGATAAATAGGTGGATTCAATGCCTTGTACCTATAGCCTATAACAAAACAAAGTGTCTAGCATGTGCATAAAGAAATAATCAGTCACATTGTGATGGAGAAATCATAGAATCACAGGGCGCTCACAAGTGAGTGATGCGACACTATATGCATCACCAATGCTAAACAACTAATATCAACATGATAATACATACATCCAACCATACATAACATAATCATATCCATCATATTCAAATAAACAATCAACTAATCTACAAATCATAGCATGAGTAAGAAACATCATAATGTTATCAAATAGTCACAAAATCTACTCATCAAATTATCACCATGTCTAAATAATATCCAACAGTGTCATAATGTCTATCAAGCAGTAACATAAAGTCAAGCAAAAAAACATCATAAAGTCTTGTTGTACTCCAAGAGGTTGTCTAAATATAAGAAAACTAAGGGGCATCACATCCTCCCCCGCTATGACCAGGATTACTCCTAGAAGTTTGTAAATAGATATGGATGAAGCTCCCTCATTCTAAAAGCATCCTCCCATGTAGCTGAAGCCTCATTGTTCAGATCCCACTTGACCCTAACCTACTCTATGTCTCATCCTCCAAGTGTGAGTCTCCTATGTTGAATTACACCTACGGGCACCAAAGCCAGCTTCTCGTCCTCTACCTGTAATGCATTCCAATCGAGGACATGAGATATATCACGATAATATGGTCTAAGTACTAAAACATGAAATACATCATGTATGCACAAGAGACTAGGTGACAAAGCAAGACGGTGTGGTATAGGACCAATTCTCTCTAGGATATCAAAAGGTCCAACAAAACATGATGCAAGCTTAGAGCATTTTCCATAACGGATTAGACTCTTTTGCCGTCACACATGGAGGAATACCTGGTCACCAACTGAGTATTGAGGATCCACCCTATGAGCATCAACATATTTCTTTTGCCTATCTTGAGTTGCCCCTAAATGATCCCTAATGTGAGCCACCTGCTGCTCCATCTCCTGAAGCATCTCTAGACTGAGAAGAACCTTGTCCTCAAAACGGTCCCAACTCAACGGAGTCCAACACGTATGACCATACAATGCCTGGAAGGGAGGCATGCCAATAGAACTGTGATAATTGTTATTATATGAAAATTCTACCACATATAGGTAGTCCTCCCATCATGTCTAATAATCCATGATGTACATCTGAAGCATGTCCTTGAGGATCTAATTGACTCTCTCGTTCTTCCTGTTCGTCTCTGGGTGATAACCTGAACTAAAGTTCAACTGTGTCCCCAAAGCATGTTGTAGGGATGTCCAAAGTGGTGAGGTAAACACAAGATCTCCGTCTGATATAATCTGGTGAGGAATACCATGTAATCTAAAAATTTCCTCCATGAAGACTCTAGCCACTAAGGAAGCATTATAAGAGGAATAGATAGGAGAGAAGTGTGCCACCTTCATCAACCTATCCATAGTGACCATAATGGCATCATGTCGATGCAAATAAATGGGAAAACCAACTATAAAATCTATTGAGATAATGTCCCATTTCCACTCCAGAACCAAGTGAGGCTGCAAAATTCCTATAGGATGTTGGTGTTCATCCTTCACTCTTTATCACTCTAGACATCTAGACACAAAATCAATAATATCACTCCTCATACTGGGCCAAATGGTGTATGGTTAAAACCAAAGGGTTGCTTGCACAATCTCCTAGAAGACCTTTCACTGTCTCCTTCCTGGAACCTGCTACCAATGGGTTCTTGTTGAGCTTAGATGACTATCCTAGTCCTACTCCAACTCTTCTCAAAGAGTTTACCACTTGTGCTTTACCTTTGGAAGACCAACACCTCCTTTGAAATTGGTTACTCTCTATTGGACTTAGAAGAATCTAAGTTCCAACTTCATCATCTTGCTTGAACTGCTTGTAGGGGAGTTGGAGATATTTTCATCATGCATCTCACATCCAAATAGATCCATTTTGGTTAGTGTTCAATCTTCACACTACCCGCTTTCAAGAAATTGCTTTAGTGAGGCCTAATTTCTAGTAGCCCTTACTAGTCACTTTTCTGCTTTTCCTGACCAAACTTGCCACACAACCTAGCAACTAAACTTGATTTCCAAACACCCTTTTTGGACCTTTAAATGTTTCACAGGGTGTTAGACCCCTGTCTCATCTGTACAATGGATTCCTACAATCAAGGGTAGAAAGGGCTATTAGGCCTAATTCTTAGGGTTTCAATGTTCTCCTACTAATTTCTCACACACACAGATTGGTCAAGTCTCAATCCTTCTGGTATCCTTGTGTTAGGTCATATCCCACCTGGAATTGTACTTTTTCCGTACAGTAGTGCCTTCCCTTGCCTAAGTTCTTCAAATTTTACCTCTCAAACCTCTAACCGAACTGTCCTAGCTCGCCTAGGATTTGAGTTTAAAAATACTTGCTTGGCTCTTTGGAACCCCTACTTCTAAATATGTACAAAATATTGGATCCCCTATCATTTCCATCCAATGTCTAGGAAACCCCGTGGTTAGATTTCATGGGGGAGCCATTTAAGGACTGATTGCTCAAAACTGGAATTACAAACCCCTTACACTCTAACCTATGGATTCAAAGCACTAAATCTACTCAAAGAAACTTGTTCATACAAAGAAAGATATTCAAAACTACTCCATGAACACCAATACAATGTTTAATTAGTAAATACAATGCCTTTAACACCACTGTTTCTCAAGTTACTCAGAAAACACAGAATTCTGCAAAATGCTTTCTTCTATTCCACACAACAAAACTTGATTACAACCATCTAACTATTGTCTACGAGCCATACACTTTACATAGATGCCTTTTCCATCTTTCAAGGGATGTTGATCGATCCCATGCTCCTAAATTTTAGGGAACCCAATCCAACTAAGTTGCATGCAATTCCACAAATGTTGTCATGCAACTTTACAACATTTTACAACTTATCACTATGTCATGATCCTAAATCTTAGGACCTCTAACACCTTGATCTTGAGCCAACAACTCCCTTAACTATCTCTTGGCATCTTCTAACAACGACCATGTGGTTATAACACATTTAATACCCTACATTTCAACATAATATGTCTAGAGCTAAATAAAGCAAAATTTAACAACAATGATTAACTAATGATGACTCTAGTCCTAGTGACTAACTCACCACACACAACCAAGACCTTCTAAGGTCCAAACTAAACACAAAAATACCCTGACTTGGCTAAGGCCAGGTACAAGCCAAAATTGATGACAAACAAAATGGAGGTCAGCCTAGGTGCTCCTGCACCATCCTCCCCAAAATAGAAAATTTCAATCCACCCTTGGATTGAGCAAGTTGAGATCAATTCCAAAATTCTTAAACTCTGATTCCTTGATCCACACTGCATCAGCATCAGATTGATCATGCCTCTTAATCAGATGTTCTTTGTATTCTTTGGTTCTAGTCCTCTTATAGACCCTGGTATCCAATATCTTGTTGCTTGTTTGACTGCAGTGGAGGGCAGCTTGGATGACTTCATGGAGAGTCTGATCCATGTTTGGTGGTGGTCCTCTGTAATGAACTAGATCTGCAATGTTAAAAATAGGGGACAATCCACTGTCATCTGGTAGCTGCACCTTAAATGCATTGTTTCCATATTTCTTCAAGATAGGATAGGGAACTATCCTCTTCATTTGCAACTTATGAGGAACTCCTTTCTGTAGTCTAGACTTGTTCAAATGCACCATCACTAAGTCTCCAACATGGAACTACACTTCTCTTCTATGCTTATCCACCTTAGTCTTATGTTTCATGGTGTTTTCTGCCAATGTTTTTCTGACTGTCTCATGAATCTCCTGCATTGCATAAGCAAAATCATCAGCATATCCACTTCCCTTGACTCCATCCTTCAACTCTTTCAGCTCATAGACACCTCTAGGATGTAGTCCACAGACAATTTCAAAGGGACTCTTCCCTGTTGATCTGTTGATAGTATCATTGTAGGCATATTCAACTTGCCCAATCAATTGATCCCATTGTTGACCATACTCCTTGGTCAAGCATCTTAAGAAGTTTCCAAGTGTCCTATTTACAACTTTAGTCTGACCATTAGTTTGGGGATGGTATGCAGATCCAAAAGATAAATTAGTGCCCATTCTTTGCCAAAGAGTCTTCCAAAAATGACTCATAAACTTAGTGTCTCTGTCTGATACAATGCTAATTGGTAATCCATGAATCCTTACTATCTCTTTGAAGAAAAGAGAGGCTATTTGACTGGCATCATTGGTTGTTTTTCATGGCACAAAGTGAGCCATTTTGCTGAATATGTCTACAACCACATAAACACTGTCCATGCCTTGCCTTGTCTTGGGTAACCCAACTACAAAGTCCATACTCAAGCATTCCCATGGCCTAGTAGGAATAGGAAGTGGTTGGTATAGGCCTGCATTTGAAGAAGTACCTTTGGCCTTTTGACACACTACACAACTCTCCACATACCTCCTGACATCTAGGTTCATCCTTGGCCAATAGTAAAACCTTTGGACAAGTTCTTGAGTTTTGGTGATCCCAAAATGACCACCCAATGCACCATTATGCTTTTCTTGTATCAAGTTCTCTCTAATGGAACCTCTAGGAACACATAGTTGATTCCCTTTAAACAAAAGATCACTTTGCAAAGTATATTCTGCATATTTTCTATGAAAATGATTCTTGTATTCAACACATACCTTATAAATATCTGCAAAATCTTCATCATCTACATATAGATCCTTGAAATGATCTATCCCCATGCTCTTCAACTGAATCTCTTGAATGGTGAGGACTCTTCTGCTCAAGGCATCTGCCACCTTGTTGAGAGCTCCTTTCTTGTGCTTGATATTGAAGGTGTAAGCTTGCAAGTACTCCACCCATTTCATGTGTCTGTGACTCAACTTCTCTTGTGAATTCAGGAAACTGAGTGCTTGGTTGTCTGAATACACTATGAATTCCTTGGGAAGCAAGTAGTGCCTCCACTTTCTTAAAGCCTGGACCAATGCATACATTTCAAGGTCATAAGAAGAATACTTCTTCTTGGCTTCACTTAGCTTCTCTGAATGAAAAGCCACCGGTCTACCCTCTTGACTGAGAACAACTCCAATATCCACATTGCTTGCATCACACTCAATGGTGAATAACTTCTCAAAGCTTGGTAACACCAAAATAGGTTGGGTAGCTATCTTTTCCTTCAGCAACTCAAAATTTTTGTTAGCTTGCTCATTCCATACAAACTTAGTCTTCATTCCTCCTTTTATGGTATCCAACATAGGAGCACAAATAGCACTAAACTGTCTTATGAATTTCCTATAGTATTGAGCAAGACCATGGAAGCTTCTTACCTCTGTTGCTATCTTTGGAGTAGGCCAATTGAGGATGGCTTCTACTTTGCTATTGTCCATCTTCAAGTTGCCATGTGATAGCACAAATCCAAGGTACACCAGCTCTATTTTGATGAACTCACACTTTTCTAAATTGATCTTCAACTTCTCCTCCTGCAGCCTCTTGAAAATCAACTCTATTTGTTGGAGGTGCTCTTCTCTCGTTCTGCTATAGATTAGTATATCATCAAGATACACCACTACAAATTTTCCAATGTAGTCCTTGAGGATTTCATTCATGAGTCTCATGAATTTGGAGGGGGCATTAGACAATCCAAATGGCATAACTAGCCACTCATAGAGACCCTCATTGGTTTTGAAAGCTGTTTTCCACTCATCTCCCTCATGTATCCTAATTTGGTGATAACCACTCTTTAAATCTATCTTAGTATAGTACCTAGCTTCACCTAGACAATCCATGAGATCTTCAATCCTAGGGATGGGGAACCTATACCTGATGGTTATCTTGTTTATTGCCCTGGAATTAGTACAAATCCTCCATTCTCCTCCCTTTTTAGGTGCTAAGATAGTGGGAACTACACATGGACTGATGCTTTTCCTAATGAGACCTTGGTTGAGAAGTTCTTGAATCTGCCTAGGTATTTCCTATTTTTGTTGAGGTGTCATCTTGTAGGTTGCTTTGTTTGGTAGGGTATCTCCTGGTATCAAGTCTATCCTATGACTTATGGCTCTCTTAGGGGGTAATGTTGCTGGTTGACCACTACTTACAATTCCTTCATAGGTCTGCAACAATTTCTATATCTCCTTAGGTAACTTTGGTTTTTCAGCTACTTTCTCTTTGCTCACCTCTCTTGGCTTGATCATCACTGCATAACCAACTCCTTCTCCTTCTTCCAAGGCTTCTAAGAACTCTTTTTCACCAACCATGAGCAGTTTAGAACCTACTATTTGCACCTTTGTATCTTCTAGCAAAGACTGAATTTTGAAGGTTACCTTATCTTTCTTGAAAGTGTAGGAATTCTTCACTCCATCATGCAGAGCTTGGCTGTCAAATTGCCATGGTCTACCTAGGAACAAGTGACATGCATCCATAGGTAACACATCACACAAAAAATTTTCCTTGTACCTACCAATTGAGAACTCCACCCATGCTTGTTCATTCACCAAGACATGTTGACCTTTATTGAGCCATGTGACCTTGTAAGGATTGTTGTGGGGTATCCTTGTCAACTTCAGCTTGTTGGCTGCCTCCTCTGACACAATATTGTCAGTAGATAATGAGTCAATGATGACTCTACACACTTTCCCCATCATCTTGCACTTTATCCTAAACAGGGACCTTCTTTGGCTTGGTTCTTCTTTCACCGGTTCCTTGATCAAAGTTCTCCTCATCATAAGATTCTCACCTTCCTTTGAATTCAATGGTACTTCAGGATGTTTATCTACTGCAGCTGTCTCATCTTGAACCAGGTTAGTTCTCTTATCACCTCCATGAGAAGTACTACCTTTCTCTGGACATCTATAGGCCATTACAGTGGTAACATTTCATGTTGGTGAAGTAGTTACCTCTTCCTTGCCCACCACTTCTTCCTCTGGAGTTGGAGCCTCTTCCTTTACCACCTCTGCTAGAGCTTCCTTCTTGCTATTCAGAGTATCTAACTTCTCCTTGGGCTCTTGGTTTTGAACTCCTTCCACCATAACCACCTCTTTGTCCTCTGCTATCTTTCCCTTTACCTCTACTTTTGGGGTTTTTCTCTTGCTTCTTTTTGCCCTTCTCTATCTTTAAGGCCATTTGATAGCATTGGTGGATAGTTTTGAAGTTTACTAAGCTCATGTCTTCTTGGATAGACCACTTAAGCCCATTCAAATACCTTGCTAGCTTGATGCTTTCATCTTCAACCACCTTTGATCTGAGGCACAATTTTTGAAACTCCTCAGTGTATGTTTGGACATCCATGTATTTTTTCCTAAGATTGTGTCTTCTCCTATGCAACTGAACTTCATAGTCATCAGGTAAATAGGTCTGCCTTATCTTAGTTACCATTCCTCTCCATGAAACTATGGGACCTTTGCCTTCTTTCTCTCTTTCAGCTTGTACAAATTTCCACCATGTGAGAGCTGCTCCTCTCAACCTTGACTTGGCCACCTTTACCTTTTGGGCCTCTGTTATTCCATCACATTCAAAGTGATTTTCAATACTCTCAATCCAGTCCACAACTGAGTGAGGGTCCATTTGTCCACTGAATAGTGGTACTCCTTCCAAAGCTTTGCCACTTAAGGCCTGCAGTGCCTTCAAGAAGGGTTCTTCAGCAAGAACAGGGTCAGGATTTGGAGCTTCCTCCTCCAAGTCCACTTCTTTTTCCTTTGCTTCCTACTCTTCCTTTTGCTCTATCTTGTCCTTCACTTTGTCTGTTGTTTCATGGACCTCATCCTAGATCTTCTCCATTCGAGATAACCTTTCTCTTAGCAACCGGTTATCTTCCTCTTGCTCTTCTACCTTTTTAGCTAACTTAGTATTACTCACCATGGTTCTTTCCTCTAGTGTGTTCTCTCCTACTGACTCAGTGGGCTACAACATCAATCACAAGCCTTGATCCAACAAAGGCTCTGATACCAATATGGTGTATGGTTAAAACCAAAGGGTTGCTTGCACAATCTCCTAGAAGACCTTTCACTGTCTCCTTCCTAGAACCTACTACCAATGGGTTCTTGTTGAGCTTAGATGACTATCCTAGTCCTGCTCCAACTATTCTCAAAGAGTTTACCACTTGTTCTTTACCTTTGGAAGACCAACACCTCCTTTGAAACTGGTTACTCTCTCTTGGACTTAGAAGAATCTAAGTGCCAACTTCATCATCTTGCTTGAACTGCTTGTAGGGGAGTTGGAGATACTGCCATCATGCATCTCACATCCAAATAGATCCATTTTGGTTAGTGTTCAATCTTCACACTACCAACTTTCAAGAAATTGCTTTGGTGAGGCCTAATTTCTAGTAGCCCTTACCAGTCACTTTTCTGCTTTTCTTGACCAAACTTGCCACACAACCTAGCAACTAAACTTGATTTCCAGACACCCTTTTTGGACCTTTAAATGTTTCATAGGGTGTTAGACCCCTATCTCATCCATACAATGGATTCCTACAATCAAGGGTAGAAAGGGCTATTAGGCCTAATTCTTAGGGTTTCAATGTTCTACTAATTTCTCACACACACGGATTGGTCAAGTCTCAATCCTTCTGGTATCCTTGTGTTAGGTCATATCCCACCTGGAATTGTACTTTTTCCATACAGTAGAGCCTTCCCATTCCTAAGTTCTTCAACTTTTACCTCTCAAACCTCTAACCGAACTGTCCTAGCTCGCCTAGGGTTTGAGTTTAAAAATACTTGCTTGGCTCTTTGGAACTCCTACTTCTAAATATGTACAAAAGATTGGCTCCCCTATCATTTCCATCCAATCTCTAGGAAACCCCGTGGTTAGATTTCATGGGGGAGCCATTTAAGGACTGACTGCTCAAAACTGGAATTACAAACCCCTTACACTATAACCTATGGATTCAAAGCACTAAATCTACTCAAATCAACTTGTTCATACAAAGAAAGATATTCAAAACTACTCTATGAACACCAATATAATGTTTAATCAGTAAATACAATTCCTTTAACACCATTGTTTCTCAAGTTACTCAGAAAACACAGAATTCTGCAAAATGCTTTCTTCTATTCCACACAACAAAACTTGATTACAACCATCTAATTGTTGTCTACGAGCCATACACTTTACATAGATGCCTTTTCCATCTTTCAAGGGATATTGATCGATCCCATGCTCCTAAATTTTATGGAACCCAATCCAACTAAGTTGCATGCAATTCCACAAATGTTGTCATGCAACTTTACAACAACATTTTACAACTTATCACTATGTCATGATCCTAAATCTTAGGACCTCTAACACCTTGATCTTGAGCCAACAACTCCCTTAACTGTCTCTTGGCATCTTCTAACAATGACCATGTGGTTATAACACATTTAATACCCTACATTCCAACATAATCTGTCTAGAGCTAAATAAAGCAACATTTAACAACAATGATTAACTAATGATGACTCTAGTCCTAGTGACTAACTCACCACACACAACCAAGACCTTCTATGGTCCAAACTAAACACACAAATACCCTGACTTGGCTAAGGTCAGGTACAAGCCAAAATTGATGACAAAAAAATGGAGGTCAGCCTAGGTGCTCCTGCACCATCCTCCCCAAAACAGAAAATTTCAATCCACCCTTGGATTGAGCAAGTTGAGATCAATTCCCAACTTCTTGAACTCTGATTCCTTGATCCACACTACATCAACATCAGATTGATCATGCCTCTTAATCAAATGTTTTTTGTATTCTTTGGTTCTAGTCCTCTTATAGACCCCGGTATCCAATATCTTTTCAACTTGTTTGACTGCAGTGGAGGGAAGTTTGAGTTCTTCCACATCTTGGATGACTTCATGGAGAGTCTGATCCATGTTTGGTGGTGGTCCTCTGTAATGAACTAGATCTGCAATGTTAAAAATAGGGGACAGTCCACTGTCTTCTGGTAGCTGCACCTTAAATGCATTGTTTCCATATTTCTCCAAGATAGGACAGGGACCTATCCTCTTCATTTGCAACTTATGAGGAACTCCTTTCTGCAGTCTAGACTTGTTCAAATGCACCACCAAAAGTGTTGCTGTTGAAGATCAACGTGCATCTTTTTGACACCAGGATGAGTTGAATACAATGATCGATGTGCCTCTGACATAATCAAAGAGAGAAGATCACCAGTGGATGGTACATAAATACAACCCAAATGCCTCAAAAGACCATCTAACTCAAGGAAAATCTTGCAAATTTTCCCTCTAAAGCTCTACATGACTCCACCTCAGTCTTCACCTCCTGATACCACCTATCTAAAGGAAGTGCTAAAAGTATCTGATTCCTCAAATCCACACTAAGAGTCACTAGCGATAACTCATGTCTCTTTCTACTAAGTGCATCCGCTACCATATTTTCCTTTCCCTAGATGAACTTCACCTCAAAATCATATTTACATGAATACTCCATCCATCATCTCTGCCTGACATTTAGATTGGGCTGCATAAAGATGTATTGCAAATTACGGTGATCAATGTGTAGCTCAAATGTATGCCCCAAAAGGAAGTGCCTCCATCTTATCAAAGAATGTACCATAACGGCTAACTCAAGATCATATGTGGGGTAATTCAGTTCATGATCCTTGAGCTTGTGAGACTCATATGCAATCACGCATCCCTCCTACATTAACACAACTCCTATACCCTCCAAGGAATCATTAGTACACACTAAAAAATCCCTAGAAGGATTAGGAATAGCTAAAATTAGAGCACTGGTCAATCTCTCCTAAAGAGTCTAAAATGCTATCTCACATTGCTCTAACCAAATAAATTTCTTCCCTTTCCTCTGAAGAGAAGTAATGGGGTGTGCTATCCTTGAAAACCCCTGTACAAATAGTTGATAGTAAATTACAAACCCCATAAACTATGAACCTCAAACACATTAGTAGGTGTTTTCCAATCAATGATAGCTTGGATATTTGAAGGATCCACTACAATTCCCTCACCAGAGATAACATGACCAAGATATTTTACCTCTATCTTGAAGAACTCACACTTTGAAAAGTTAGCATACAACTAATTCTCTCTCAAACATTGTAGTACCTGTCTCAAGTGATCCTAACATTCTTCCATGGTCCTAGAATAGATCAATATATCATCTAGAAACACCAAGACAAACTGATCAAGGTACTATGTGAAACACACCATTCATCAAACTCATAAACACTGAGGGAACATTTTTTGACCCGAATGACACCACTCTGAACTCATAGTGTCTATATCAAGTATGAAATGTGGTCTTATGTATATCTACCTTGAAGATGCGTAGCTGGTGATAACCTGATTTAAGATAAATCTTTTAGAATACTTTGGAACCCTTAATCTGATTAAATAAGTCATCTATCATTGGCAATGGGTATTTATTCCTTATTGTCACCTTGTTCAACTGTTGGTAGTCTATACACAATCGAAGGGACCCATTCTTCTTTATCACAAAAATCACTGGTGCTCCCCAAGAAGACACACTAGGACAAATAAATCCTTTCTCTAACAAATCCTCAAGCTGTAGTCAGAGCTCCTTAAGCTCCTGAGTTGTCATCCAGTAAGAAGCTCATGAAATGGGCTCAGCTCTAGGCACAAGATCAATCTTAAAGTTGATGTCACGCTTAGGTGGCATCCTAGGAATTTTGTGCAAAAAAACATCAGCATACTATCTAAGAATGGGATGACTATCAAGTGACACCTCCTCATGACTCTCTCCTAACTCCAAATCATTGACTGTCATTCCAAATAACTAACAACGCTACCATACACACCTCCTCAACTGCATGGATGAGATCATCCTCAAATAAATAGGTCTCTAAATCCTAACTACCTCAACCTTTGCCAAAATCATCAACACACTTCATTGACTTTTGGCAACAATCTATGATTGCTTTGTGGGCCTCTAACCAATCCATGCCTAATACAACATTGTAAGACCCAAGAGGAATGATTTGCAGATCAACTATGGTGTCAAGAGATCCAATCCTTAATCTTCAACCTTAGACAAGTGACTCAACTATGACCTTAGCACCAGAAGCTAACTCAACCTGTCATCTATTATCCTACTTTACTACCACTAGTCCACATTGCACTACTATAGAATGAGAAATAAAGGAGTATAAAGCACCTTAGTCAAAAAGTACAGAAACTCTACCACCCTATAACACACCTGATGTCTCAACCACTGTCCCCTAGTGCTTATCCTGGTGGTTGTAAACCACAACAAAAACCCTGTGTGATATACCAACATCCCCAACTATCGGCTCTAAAGCCGTTGGTCTCTAAGAAAATCCAGTAGTGCCCTTCTAAGGACACTGACAAGAAATATGACCCTATCGTCCACATGAGAAGCACCCTGTACCTCTTCCAAAGCCTCTACTACCAGGTGGTGCACTAGACTATTGAACACTCCCCCTGTTGACTGTAGACTATGAAATTTGGGTTGGTTGATCAGAGCAGTAATGTTTCATTCACCTTTAGTTCCTATCTCTCCTAGGATGCAATCTATCATCCTAACGAGATCGAGAATTCTTATGTTTAGACTATGAGGGTTGTTGCTGCTATTTTTGGCCACCCTAGAGTGTGCCTGCTGATTCCTAGATGGACTTGCCAACTGAGACTAACCACCACATGAAATGAACCTTGTCGGGGGTACACTGCCAATTTGAACCCCTATCTGTCCACCTAAGGCCATAGCTAGATTCTCCTCAACAATTCAAGCCTTTTCCATGGCTACCTCCATGGTCTTTGGCTCAAACACCAAACTCTGCCAGTGATGCAGGCATTTAAGCCCCTGATGAAATGCTATACTAGCATTCCCTCATCATCTCTAATACTAGCGTACTACTTAAGTTCATAGAATTTTTGCTCATATTGTTCCACTGACATTGCCAACTATCTCAACTCATGAAACTCATATGCTCAATGTTGTTGCCAATGGTTAGACAAGAATTGAGCTCTAAATTGCTCAAGGAAAATCTCCCAAGACACTGAGTCTATATCCAGATGGAGCTTTTTCTCCTCAAGATGCCACCACATGGAAGAAAACCCTCAGAGATACATAATAGCGCATCTGGCCTTGGTATTACTACCAAATGGGTGCATAGAAAAATATTAGTTTAGATTGATAAGCCAGGTCTCTGCCCCTAATCCATTGCCTGTCCCATCAAATGTCGAAGGATGTGCTCGAAGAAGGTCCCTCATGTGACAAGCTAAAATGGCATCCTGCACAACAACTAACTCCCTTCTCCTGGGAGATCTCTCTCTCTCTCTCGTATTACTAACTACTGACCTTCCTGCCTCAGACCAAGCTAGGAAAGAACCTCCTCTAGTAATTGGTGCAACTATGCCCCCTCCATCCCAGGCTAACCCATATTTTTTCCTACACCTCCTTGATTGTTCTGTGAACTCTGATGCTCCTCACGATCTGACTCATGAGAACTCTATGGAGGTGAATCCTAGTGATTGGCCCCACAACCACCACCATGACCTTTTCCTCTACCTCGACCTCTACCCTATCTCCTAGGCATGATGCTACATAGAAAAATTCAAGGTATTAGACAAGGTCAACAAGGAAATACTAAACTTAAAACTATACATCTAAGACAACTTAATGGGCTTGTTGATATACCCTAAGCACCTAGTGTTTAAAATTGGGCTTTGATACCATGTGTAATGCCCCAACAAGAACCCTAAAGGACAAATCCTAAACAACTAAAAAAGGATTTTTTTTTTCTAAGTGCAATTTTGCATAATGAAATTGAACATAACTTTATTTAATATCCTATGTCTCCTATGGTGCACGATTGTATTACTCAAATTCCATTATCCAAATTAATAAACCAAATAACTTATTAACAATTAAACACTAAGAATCATTAAGAATAACATTTAATCATCACAAATGAATATAAGAACCATGAGAAACATCTATTCTTTAAACATAAGGAATAATTGATTGCTTTCATTTCAATTAACAAGTACAATATCACTGATTACAAAATTTCCTTACATACATGAGATACATCAATTCAATTTACAAGTAATTTTTGTACCATGATACTTCCTCGAATCAGTGAGGAGTGCTCTATAAAAGATACATGATACATGATCAAGATATGATACATTTACAAGTACAAGGATCAATCTTCCAAGAGTAGAAGCAATGTTGAAGCAAGAATTAGATGAATTCATCACATCACGAATGAAAAGGGAACCCAATGGAGAATGTAACACATTCCACCCAACTACATGAACCTAATGGTTCACCCCTTGTGCTAGGAGGTAACAAAGGGCCCCACCAATTGATAGACAAGGACTAGGTATCACAAGGTTGACTTCACTCACAACACAAAATCAACCCATCAACAAGAACAACAACATCAATGACCATACTTCCAGGGAAAATAGATACTCAAGATAAAAAAACTAGTAAGGAAACCCATGGTTGTCATAGGGGAAGTTTCATCACATAATTGGACATAAGTTATCTAGGTAGTTCTTCCTAGGCCCTGACCCTCATCTTGGGTTATCCTGGTAGCCTTTACGGAACTTTGGCCCCTCATGCCAATTTATGCAGAATCAAACTGCCTCTTGTGGAGACAAGTAGTCGATTATGCTATTCTAGGCCTTCTCATCTCACCTCAAGTCTAAACAAGCACTTCAGGGTAAGCGAGGTATAAACTTAACTTGTTTAATTTAATGTTTGAGCTACCCATTCCCCCCTAGTTTATTTTAATGTTATCGCTTGTTAACAAACTTCCACATGGGTTATCCAGGAACCCCTTTGTGTGCCAACCCTCATGGGAAGCCACTCCCCTACTTCCAACCTTAAACCACCAAAAATGAAACTACGCACTTGCACAACTCAAAACACATATGAATCACATTGCGAGGCATTACCCATCTCGCTCACAAATCCCATAAAATCAATCACAAAGACAAAAATAATGTGCAAGGTGGACAACCCTCATAAAAATAATCACAATAAGGTTTCCCATAACAAGCTAAAAAAATAAATCCATCAAAAGAATAAATCATCCTAGCCTCTAGAAGACTTAAGATCCTATTCACAAGATAACATAAAATGATCATACTCCACAGTTTACTTTATATTAAATATTTGGCTACATTACTTCTTCAATGCAGGAGGAGAAACTCCACTTCTAGATTAATTTAATTATCATGACTAAAATTTTCTAAAGCAACAACCAGATTCTTCAATATTCACAACTATATTTTCTAAATATTCTCAACTATACCAAGTAAGAATATATTTACAATTTATACATATATATTTATATATATATATATAATACAAGCATATATATACATATTTAATATATATATATATATATATAATTACTTATTTTTATTTAATTAACTAGACTCTGTCATAAGCTTAATGTAAGAGAATTACTAAATTCCTAGACCATGCACCATAAGGTCCACTCTTTATTTAGTTACAAACAAAATATAATTCTAACATAGTTCGATTATAAAGGGAAGGAGATTGCAGATCTCAGTAATTAATTTTTATTGAACGCGCAGATTCAAACGCTCAAGACATTCAAAGAACTTGAAATTAACCACAGTGAAACAGGGCAACCATAACCCAACCACAATCACATAACTCATACTTTGAAGACAAAAGGCATCGCTGAAAGTGTATCAAGGATAAAATAGAGGACTAATACAATTCATTGATACAAGAGAGAGTATCAAAATCTTTCAATTGATAAGGGAAAACTACTAGCTGATTCACACAAGGAAAATATTTGTTATGTAGCAGTTTACTCAAGGTTCTAAAGATAACAGGAGACTTGATCTACAACTAACAGTGGAGTGTAAAGGTCGATCAATGAAGATTAATGATTTACTCTTAGTCTCAATAAATCTAAATTGGTGTTTACCCAAATGACATGCTATTACTCAGTTATTGAGGTACGTAGATAGGAATTATCATACAGTTCTAAACTTACACCATACACTCGAAACATATATATACCGCCAATTTTCTTTTCCAAAATATGTAGAAAAGGTGACATAACATAAAATTCACATGCTAACAGTTAGACTCAGTGAAAGAAACATGAATGCACCTTCAGGAAAATAAAACAAACAAATAAACAACACCAATATAGTGCTAAAGATGATAAGAAATAATTATACCAACCAAGAGAGATGGCTCAGCCAGGTATTTTCTAACAACTTTAAAATTAGTTTGTAAAGCAACAACTACATGCGTTATACTATGCATCTCACTTAGGAAAATTAGACCCTTAATGCACATAAATCCCCTCATGAACAAAGTTATCTACAACATGGAAAAGTGATAAATCACAATAGGTTTGGAGTGTTCTAAGGAAATTATGAGTTTTAAAGACATCTGAAGGCACTCACAATCAAATTGAAAAGATTCAGAGACAAGGTGAGAAACTTCCTAACTCAATCCTAGTGAATATGGAGAATGCCCACGACTGTTGGAAGTCAATATCGTGATTTACCTTATTTATATTCATCTACAAACATGAAAACTATACACCGCTCAAACTAAACAATATGCAATCTTGTTTAGCATGCAAAGGGCATGCAAGGAATCAATTTAACTACTCCTAAACTAAAATTTAAAGCGACCAGATCATCAAGATAATGATGCCCTGACTGGAACATGTAGCATTCAGGTTTAACAGGGATATCTACTTACCTATAAGTTAATAAGGTGCACACATTTAGTTGTAAACGAGGCCATGTACATTGACCCAAAATAAGGTATTAAAGATTTAGAACATCAATACATCTATTTACAAGGCTGAACTAATGAAAAACCAAGGTTTCCTAGTCATTTCGTTCCACAAGTCTCCACAGTGAAACAATAAATCTCTATGAGCCTGAAAAAACTAGAAATACCTACATACATGAAGATATATGAAGAAATCATCATAATAATCTAAACAAATAGTTTATATACATGCAATCAATCCTAAGGCCAATTGCATTGATCAGGGTTGTCATTCACTGCACGGAGGAAACTAGGTGACTCCTTTGGAAATAAATTTTGAATGGAGAGTTGCTCTACTGAAGATTGGGGGTAAAAAAAAGACCACCTTTTTGAGTAACAGAAATATATGTGACAAATAGTCTAGTTATAGATTCAAGCAACAACAAGATAAACATTCATATTCTCCAGCATACAAGATTTCAAGGTAACATGAAAACAATTTACAAGGAGAGCTATGATAATACAAGGAATTTCAATAATAGCTTACAACTTCAAATGTTTATTTCGAAAACAAGAACAAGATCAAGAATTGCAAGAAGAGGAACCTGGAGAAATTGCACAACTGAACTAGATTGTGTGGCCAGTTTCAAGCTCTAGACCATAGATACAACTCTTTCCAAGTATACACACAGGAATTTGTAGCTTCAAACTTATAGAATAACCTTCTAGAAAACCCCAGAAGATATTCACGAAAAAAACCAAAAAAAAAAACCAAATCAATTTCTTTTCTTCCGGGAGCAATAAAACCAATTGTCCTTGTGGAGTTCACTCCACTTCTTTTCCAATTAATTTATGTAACTAATTTATTCCATTCCCTCCAATATTTCAATTTCCTCCTTTTTCCAAATTTCATTTAATTTTCCCTTTTCAATATAACTTGCACACAATATTCCATCTATTTAATAATTTATTATTTAAATTTCAAGTATAGTTTTCTTATGCAAGCATAATAATATATATGTACATATGTTTATAGTTATATATATAATTTAAACATTCCATTTTGAATAAATAGACTTAATTTAATAAAATTTATTTTCATATTAAATTTAATTTAATTCATTAATTTAATTAGACTTTTACATCATTACCCAAGCCTTCAAATTTGACATTCAAAATAAAATGAAATAATTAAACCAAGCACAAGACTGAAGCATGACTCCCAAAATTAGTCAACACATATCAATCAAAAGCATGACAAAGGTTAAACGACCACATGTATACAAAACGATACCAATAGTCTTACTTACGGGGTGCGACAACATAGATTCATCCTTGAAATGGATGATAGCTCAAAGTGGGGGACCTAGTGTAACTTCCGAAACAATAACTCCATTGGGCTCTGGCACACTCAGACCTAATAAACAGGTGAAGTCAATTCCCTACACCTACAACTTGCAACAAAATGAATTTTTGAGAATGTGCATAAAGAAATAATCAGTCACACCATGATGGGAAATCACAAAATTGCAGAGCGCTCGCAAGTGAGTGATGCGACACTGTCCCCATCACTGACACTAAACAACTAATATCAACATGATAACACATACATCCAACCATACATAACATCATCATATCCATCATATTCATCATATTCAAATAAAAAATCAACTAATCTACAAATTATAGTGTGAGTAAGAAGCATCATAATGTTATCAAACAATCACAAAATCTACGCATCAAAATATCACCATGTCTAAATAATATCGAACAGTATCATAATTTCTATCAAGCAGTAACATAAAGTCAAGAAAAAACATCATAAAGACTAGGTGTACTCCAAGAAGTTGTCTAAATATAAGCAAACTGAGGGGCGTCACAGCAGGGGCCTCCAGTCTATAGTTGGTAATAAAGACAACATAGAATAATCAAATCAAACTTAAATTATGACAAGAGTATACCATAGAACAATATCGAAACTTAATAGAAAGAAACATGAGGAATACATGGATTTAAAATATGCTTTTGAAAATTTGACTTTACATAGAAATTTGGCAGTCATACATATAAAAGTGCCTGCAAGGATGAACTAGTTATACTGAAAGAAAATCTGTTCCTTGGAAGTGAAACCATGGATTATTTTCAAAACAAGAAGGCCAAAACAACTAAAGCATCTACTAATGGTGAAATGATATTGACAGATTAATCATCTTCCTCATATGTTCATC
Source organism: Sequoia sempervirens (assembly GCA_007258455.2). Lineage (NCBI taxonomy): Eukaryota > Viridiplantae > Streptophyta > Pinopsida > Cupressales > Cupressaceae > Sequoia > Sequoia sempervirens. The sequence continues at coordinate 168,682 of VDFB02152032.1, read as the reverse complement.
CTTTATCACTCCTCCTCGTTTGTCTATCCTATTTATTTACATCCATCTTTGCTAGGAATAGTTACAATCAATAATGTACATACTAATATTAATTAGAGATAATTATGAACTTATACTGCTACAAATTGTTATAGGGTTTTCTGGCTAAAGAAAGTTGTGCACTCCCTCAAATTTATGTTCTTACTTCTAATTCTTGTTACAATTCTATCCCATGGTTCTTATTTGATAACAACAGTCTGAATTTGTTCAATTTATGCCCAATTTTTGGATGCAACTTCACTAATAGACTAACTATTGATGATATTATGTGTAAGCACTTTTGCTAATCCAAATGATAGAAATTTAATTTTTAACTCTAGACCTTGATCCATGGGATCATGTGGATTATCTTGATAACTAGTAAGTTAATTTTGATCTAATAGATGAAACTACTCCTCAGATGCCAATTTGGCTAATAACACCTTTCCTTTTCTTTTTTGGAATGAGGAATTATTTAAAGTTATAGGAAATGTTGTTGGGATATATAAGAGATTGGTTGTATTGCATTGAATATTAATGAACTTAAACATACTAAGTAAAATTTAAACTAATAAGATATAAGTATAAGAATTGTAAATGAAACTTAAACATATTAAGTAAAGTTTAAATTAATAAAGATAGAAACATGGCAATGATTACTTTGAACATTAATAGTGATAGATGGAGGTTTGGGGTCAATGGGCAGTGCAAATGTCATTTTCCCAATTTTATTATTTTTTTACAACACCTAGAATTCCTTGGGATATGGAATCTAATTAGTAGAGGTTATTGAACTATTTTATTGGAAACCATGATTAGCTACGCATGGCCAACATTGAAGCTTTATTTTTTCCCTAAAAAGGACTTTTAGCTCTAACACAGACACTAAAATATTTTTCATATGCTGAACCATAGGGACAAAGGAAGAGTTGCATAATTGTAGATAAAACAAAATGGAAGGGAATGATGATCTGTGTAAGGTCCTACTATAACTTTATGTTGCATTTGTTAGGGACATTTATTTCTCTGTTACACAATTTATCTTTAATTTTAATGCAATCTTATTTATTTATTGTATTGTGTTTCGATTTTATAGGTTATGTCTTCATTATTTTTGTTTCTGATTTATTTATAAAATCAAAATTTGAGTGTATATTTTTATTTTTTAAATGAAATCTTTATCAAATGGAATTGTTTATTTACTAAAAAAAATTAGAAATCATAATAAAATATAAAATGTGAGATGTTAAACTTTTACTCCAAGTTTAAAAATTAAATTTCTAACTAAGGGACCCTTAAATATTGATTTCTATTTTTCCTTACTGGCTATAACAAACAACATGCATGAAGATATTGTATCCTCCCCTTATCCTTCCTAAACTACCATGTACCACCTTATAAACAAATGAAATGGGACAAATTTTTCTTGATGGATTTTTTGAGGTGAAAGGCCAACTTATGGCATGTACTGAAGAAGATATACTTAGTTTTGATGAGTTCATAAGTTGTTAAAAAAACCCAAAAAAGAAAACCTTAACTCGCAGATGCACCAAAAGGAACCATCAAACAAATAGTAAGCTTTGTTAACTAATTGCTTATAAACCAAAACAACCACATGCAAAATTCAATGAGAATTTGAATGTCCCACTTATTAGATTCCTCAGGAATAAAGTGTGACTAAGGATATTTTTTATTTTTTATATTAATAAACCCTAAGAATCACAAAGAAAAATGTGTATCTAATGCTTATTCTACAACCTTTAGAAAATGGCGTGTGCATTTGAAGCAAGATTTACACCAATAGTGGAGAAAAATTAAAAAAACCCAAAGCTAAAACCCTAGATCTTACAGTAGAAAAATTGAATCATAAAACAAACAAAGACTTGGAGATCACTTCGTAGGAAACACCCAATGACTAACTAACCAACAAAATCAACTAGTAAGAATGAAAAAACTTGGCTTCAATTTCCTATTTGTAGGCAAGTTCTTTGGGCGAGTGCTCTCTAACAGCAATCTCTTCGGGTGAACATGCAAAATGCCCACTCTTAGTCTTTTTTTTTGCTTTTATATTCATGGCCTTAGGCTAGAAGTAATTTGGTTGAGTAGGTTTCGGTTGAAACCTACTCAGCCAAAATGGTGAGGCCACATAGGCGCCATGTTGTCACCACATGGTTTCGACTAAAACACACTCGGTCGAATTACTTTCGATTGAAACTAGTTCAATAGAATCTATACGATTGGCCCAAAGTGTGACACACGTTTATACTTTTACCTGACATTACTTATGTAGTCACTTTTTTATCACAAAGATCTTTAACCAATAAGGTAAAAGCATATGGTGGGTAGTTATATAAAGCTCAAAATGAAAAAAAAAATGTAATAGAATATAGCCATGGGAAGAGCTCACTAGCAAAATAATTGAAAAAAAAAATCTACAAACCACGACATAAGAATTATATTATATTGAAATGATAGATTTTCATTACAATATGGTATTGGCCTCTTCAAGGGTACAACCTTTGAGAGTAATGTTCAATACAATATATTTCATGGATAGTCCATTTTTCTATAAAAAAAACCCTCTATCTATGCTATTTCTTCTCGGGTGAACTACACTTTCACAAAATAATCAAGTACAATATACTAGGCAATAAAATATCATAAAGTGTGTAAATGTACGAGGAACTCTCCTTGTATATATAGGAAAAGGAGGAATTAAGAAGGTGTAATAGAAAGATGATTAACCCTCCAAGAGATGTGACACATGTAGAACACTTGGGATAGGTGTGAGAGAATGTGTCATATGTTTGTGAAGTGAGACTTGACTAAACCACTTACTGAACTTAAGCTAGTGTGAATATGACTACTAGGTGTAAAAACTAAATAAAAGATAACTAGATGCATAAATACACTTTTTACACTAACACCAAGCATGTGGGATAAACTAACTTTGCAAAAGAGATGATTTACAAAGCATATACATCCAATGCTTTTATTAATTCTACCTTAATGCAAAATTAATTAACTATGAAGAAAGAGTAAATATTGTAAGACTTAACAACCTCTCAAATAGTTGTGATATAGACAAACATTTGTTCTTCAAATTTTCACATGTATAGATCCTTGATCCCATAATTCACATTTCAAATTAGAAACTAGAACAAATAAAATATAACAAAGGTTTTTTCTTAGAGTCTTATTTCTCTTTGAATAATAATATTACATACAATGTCAATGTAGACATAAACTTAAACTTAGAGACCAAAAAATTATTAGACAAATGTAAAAATATGAACACAATGTATTGAAAGTTTTACAACAACAAAACCCATTCCTATAGTGTTGTCATCATCACCTCTACATCAATATGATTATCTCACCCATTTCCTATCTAAAGAACACTCCAAATACTATTCTTCAAAAACTCCCTCTAATCCTAGCAACACACCCCACATATAGGTAAAATCCCCATATGCCAAAATTGACAAAACCCAACTAAGCCACTACAATGGTTACAATTTTAATAAAAGATAGTCATAACAAATATTTTCCAAAATAATTGAAATGCTTAAACTTGACAAAAAGTGAGACAAGATATTAAATAATTGGTTACATCATCCTCTCCATGTTTCAAAATTTTGAATTTCCTAGTTCAAAGAGCTATTTCCATAACCTTCACTTCCACTATGATACTTTTGCAATTTTTTTACATTTTCTATTCCTTTATTTCCACTTGTTTGACCATAGGACATTCTTCTTTGCTAAATTATTTGATTCCCATTTCCCAAAGTTCTTGTGGGCTTAGGCCCCATATTCTTGTCATCATTTGAAAATTATTCTATATTTTCTTATGACCTATTTTGTCTTTTAAAAGATAAACTTTTGTGACTTCAATAATGTTGTCATCATTTTCTTCAACTTTATCCTCTTCTATAATTTACGCCAAAGGTGTATCTAATTTGAACAAGACAAAGCTAAAATGTTTAATCTGTTGGGTTCAGTGAAGTCCAAATTGGCAAGTTTCTCCTTTAATTCGAAATACTTTCTCATCTTGTAATTACTTCTATTGGCATGTGTTGGCCAATTCAGAAGTTATCTATTTCGAATGGATTTTTTCCATTTAATTGGTTGGAGACTTGTTTTATAAATAATGTTGCTGGTTGAATATGTAATCGATTCAGAACTTGATAATAAGAGATATAATCCCTAAATGTGGACATAGCCATCAAATTGATGGTGAGCCACGATAAATTTGTGTTCTTGTTTTGTGATTATTTTTAATCTTTTATTTCTGCAATTTCTTTTTCACTTTATTCTGCAAATTATATTCAACAATTGGTATGAGAGTAGGTTGGAGAAATTTGGCACAGGAAATTGTGAAGAACTTTTGTAGCCATGGAAGATGTAGACAAGTGGAAAATAGAAAAGTTTGCAGGACAAAATTTTGGCCTATGGAAATGGAATCCCTTCTCGGGTACGTACAGGATCATGATGGGCCAAAAAGTGTCAATATGATGGGTATGTGGCTGACGACTATTTTTTTACCCAAAATTGAAGAAACGAAAATGGCCTTTAAAGGAGATTCTTAGCTTTCCATTGATAACTTTACTTTGAATTTAATAAGTAATTATTATTCATTTTCTATTCAAATTACGACTAAATTACTTATTGATAGGGTAATTGAAAAACATCTATAGCTTTCCAACGGTATCACATTTTTTGTATCCAAAACATGTGTCACATTTTATGCTTTGCATACTATAGGATTAAAAAAAAATTGAATTTCATGAAGTTTTGACCAAGTTAAGGTGGTCAGACATACAACTTTTTATATTTTTTAAAAAGTTGTAATAAAAAATTCATAATTAATTATTTACTTGGAAAAAAGTTCCAAAAAAATATGCATCACATCGGGGCATGAGTCCTCTACTTATATCTAAAATATTATAAAAAAATATTATCATTTTATTGTGGTTAGTGTGGTTAGACATACACCTACTTATTTTTTCTCTGAAATTTAAGTACCACTGCATTGAAATTTCAAATTTTCACCAAATAGATTTTTTTTTGTTAAACAAACCTAGTAGTTTAGAAACTAAATTAAATTTGCTATAGATTCTATTCTTACATATTTTTGAAATAATATAGATAACTTATTCAAATTTTTACGTCAAGTTGCCTAACTTTGATTTTTTTGAATTTTTTGCCACTTAAGGGCTTGTTTTTTCCATGATGTTCCTACACATACCCTCTCATCAAGCAAGATCTTTCGAATGAATTGGCTGGAAAAACCAAAGGGCAAGGCTCTTTATCTGATGAAGAATGGGAGAAGTTAGAAAAAAAAGCAAGAGCTACAATCTTCCTGTCACTGTCCAACAATGTCTTATTTAATGTCTTTGCAGAGAAGACTACACAGGCATTCTGGGACAAGTTGTCTTCAATGTATGAGATGGCTTCCACCTCCAATAAGGTATTTATTATGAAGAAAATATATAATTTAAAAATGTGAGGAGGGGTTATGTCCAATCATTTGAAAGAATTTAATACATTAGTTACTCAACTGATTTCTGTAGGCATAAATTTGGATGATGAAATAAAAGCTATTTTATTACTGTGTTCTTTACCAAATAGATGGGAAGGCGTTGTGATGGTAGTGATCACTTTGGTGGCTACCAAAAGCAAGCTGAAATTCGATGATGTTGTAACCACTTTACTGAGTGAAGATATGTGGAGAAAAAATCAGGAACCCTCATCTGGTGAGGCATTAACGGTTGTAAGTATTGGTAATAGAGGTAGAAGTAAAGAAAGAGGAAAATATAATAATTGAAGGAAGTAAAAATCTAGATCACAATCAAGAGGAAATACAAGTGCATGTTGGTTTTTTTGGCAAGCCAGTCCACACAAAGAAAAATTGTTGGAATTACAAGAAGGCACAGGACTCAATCATCAAAAATCAAGCGAACACTGTAGGTGAAAAGGATGATGGTGTTTTAATTTTGGCTACTTAATTTTGACTACAGACTCTTGGGTACTTGATTCTGGAGCTTCTTTCCATGCTATTTCATGCAAGAAAGCTTTCACAAATTTCAAAGAAGGTGTTTTTGGTAAGGTTTTTCTTGGTGACAATAAGGAGTGTGAAATTTTTGGTAAGGGTGATATAGTTTTAAATTTAAAAAATGGTAGTCAATGGATTTTAAAGGATGTCAGATATGTTCTTTTGTTGAAAATAAATTTAATTTTTGTGAGTCAATTAATTGCTTCTGGGTGTGATGTTAAATTCTCTTTGGAAAATTGGCAAGTAACAAAAGGGGTTTTAGTGATTGAAAAAGACAAGAAGTTGGGTAATCTTTATATTTTAAAATTCCATGGTGAAGTGGGAGCTGCCATGACAGTCATGGACAACAATTCAGAAATTTGGCATAAGAGGCTCAGTCACATGAGCAAGAAAGGGCTTGAAGTAATGCTTCAATGAGATTAGCTTCTTAGCTCGCAATCAGTGGATTTGCAGTTTTGTGAATATTGCCTCTATGGAAAACAAAGTCGGGCCAACTTCTTGAGGATAGGCCATGATTAGAAAAATACTCCTTTGGCACTTGTGCATTCAAACACTTTTGGTCCCACTGAGGTAACTTTATTTGGTGGTGCAAATTACTTTGTTACTTTCTTGGATGATTGCACTAGAAAAGTTTGGATTTACATGCTCAATAAAAAATTAGAATTTTTTTCAAAATTTAAAAATTTCAAAGCTCTTGTTGAAAATAAAATAGGGAATAAGATTAAATGTCTAAAAACTAACAATGGAGGAGAGTTTTGTTCCTCAGAGTTTGACAATTTCTATGCAACAACGACATTCATAGAATCAAGGTGGTCCCATTCACCCCTCAAGAAAATGGAGCAGCTGAGCAGTTGAATCAGACAATTTTAGAGAGAGCTCGTTGTATGCTCTCCAATGTCGGGTTGGGAAAATAGTTTTGGGTAGAGGCATGCAACACTGTAGTATATTTGATCAATCGTACCTCATCATCTCGTTTGGATATTGATATTCCAAAGGAGAGGTGGCTTGGGAAGAGAATTTCATATCATCATTTACGAGTGTTTGGCTATGAAGCGTTCATGCATATTCTGAAAGAACAGTGAATGAAGCTTGATTTCAAATCTAAAAGGTGAATTTTTCTATGCTATGGAGAAGATCAATTTGGTTTTAGGTTGTGGGATCCCATTGCAAAAAATATTGTGCGCAGTCGGGATGTTGTCTTCAATGAGAAAAAATTCCCAAGTTTGTAGCCTCTAAACAAATCATCTGATGAATATTTTGAAGTTGATTTATTTGAAAATGACTGTGTTAAGAAAAATTTAGTTACATTCTCCCAGCCTTTACTAATTCCTTCAAATTTGAGTACCCCTTTTTGTTCACAACCATCTATTTCAAACACTCTGCCTTCAACTATTGTTTCACCTATTTTTTCTACCACACAGCCTCTTTGCACTTTAGAACCACCTCTGTTTAATACATCATAGCCTGATCAAAGTGGTTCACTGCCTTCTACTGTTAATGTGCAACCTTCTTTATATCCTATGATGCCCTCCTTATTCCATACGCAGCCTCTTAACCATGAGGCACCTTTCCATGATCATGCACAACCTTCTTCACAATCTTCACAACCTTTACCATGTTGTATGTTGCCTCCTATGCATCATTTGATGCCTTCAAATTATGCTACACAACCTTTAATGTATCAAACATTGCTTTTATTCAATCACACACAACCATCTCAAACTCATTCGCTACCATATGAATAGTCCACGCATCCTTCTGAGATGAGTTTTTTTCCCTCTCAACTGTCTGTGCAGACCCCACCTCATGGGCGCTTTTCTCATTTGCATGATTCACAACCTTCTATTGAGCAGTTCAAAGTTCAGGGACAACATCATGATGTGCAGGGGAATATTTTAGGAGAAAATTTGCAAGAACAGAGTATTGTACACCAATAGCATAGTGTATAGAGAAGTGTAGAAAAATAGGGTAGTGGTCGTCATTTACAAAATAATCAAGAAAATATAGAAATAGAGGGTAATTCACAGCATGAAATTGGTCCTCAATTGAGAAGATCAACAAGGAAGAGGAATTTATCACATAAGTATGATGATTTTGAGTTATTTTCTTATGATAATTATGATTATGAATTATTGCTTTGTGGTGAAGTAGAGATGGTGACATTCAAACAAGCTTGCAAAGATGCAACTTTGGTCAAATGGATGGAGGCGATGAATGAAGAAATGGAGTCTTTGAATGCTAATGACACTTGGGATTTGGTTCCTCTTCCGCCAAATCAAAAACCTCTGGAGAATAAATGGGTGTATCATGTGAAAGAAGAAGAGGGAGGTCATCAACGTTACAGGGCCAAATTAGTTGTAAATGGTTTTGCTCAGGAAAAAGGCATTGATTTCAATGAGATATTTTCACCAATTGTGAGAATGACCACTATTCAAGCAGTATTAGGCTTGGAAGCCATTTGGGATCTTGAACTTGAGCAATTAGATGTCAAAGCTACCTTTCTTCATGGAGATGTTGAAGAAGAATTATACATGGAGAAGCTTGAAGATTTTGCAAAACTGGGTCAAGAACATTTATATTGCAGACTGAAGTGGAGTTTGTATGGGCTCAAGCAAGCTCCCCAGGCAGTGGTATTTAACATTTGACAGCTTCATGACTCAACAACAATTTATTCGTTGTGATTCAGACCTGTTTGTTTATTACAAGAAGCTTTCAAATGGTGATTTTGTCATTTTATTACTTTATGTTGATGATATGTTGGTTGTTGGCAATAGTGTGAGGATAGTTTGTGAGTTAAAACAACATTTATCTCAGAGATTTTCCATGAAGGATTTAGGGGCAGCAAAGAGGATTCTTGGGATGAATATAATCAAGGATAGGAAAAAGAGAGAACTTAGATTATCTCAAGAAAAATATATTCTAAAAATCTTAGATAGATTTAATATGAAGAATGCCAAATCTATGAGTACTCATTTGGCTGATCATTTTAAGTTATCCTCAGCTATGTGTCCTAAAACAAATGAAGAAAAAGAACACATGAAGTGTGTCCCTTACTCATCTGCAATTGGTAGCTTAATGTATGCCATGACTTGTACTTGTCCGGATATTGCTCAAGCAGTGGCAGTTGTGAGCAAATTTATGAGCAATCGGGTAAACAACATTGGTAGGCAGTACAATGGATATTCAGGTATTTGAAAGGTACTTCTGATTGTGATTTATAATTTGGTGGTAAGGACATAAATTTATGAGGTTATGTTGATTCATATATGGCTGGAGATCTGGATAAAAGGTGTTCTACCACTGGTTATGTATTCACTTTTGCTGGGGCAACAATTAGTTGGGTTTCTCATTTGCAACAGGTGGTTGCACTTTCTTCCACAGAAGCAGAATATATTACTCTTTCTAAAGGGGCAAAGGAAATGATTTGGTTGCAGAGATTGATAGGTGATTTATGGTTTCAACAATATTTTTTTACTCTCTTTTGTGATAGCAATAGTGCTATTCACTTGTCAAAGAATTTTTTCCTTTCATAATCAGACAAAGCATATAGAGTTGCGGTATCATTTCATTCGCCATTGTATCAAAGAGGGGAAGCTGCAGGTGGAGAAAATTGACACAAAGTTGAATCCAGCTGACATGTTGACAAAGGTAGTTCCCAGAGAGAAGTTTGAATTCTATAGAGCCTCTCTCGGCCTAGTGCAACTTTGACATTAACTCTGCAGCGGTGGGATATCTCTAAGCAACAATTTGGTCTTCAAGTGGGAGATTGTTGGGTTTAGTGAAGCCCAAATTGGCAAGTTTCTCCTTTAATTCGAAATACTCTCATCTTGTAATTACTTCTATTAGCATGTGTTGGCCAATTTAGAAGTTGTCTATTTCAAATGGATTTTTTCCATTTAATTGGTTGGAGACTTGTTTTATAAATAATGCTGCTAGCTGAATATGTAATCGATTCAAAACTTGATAATAAGAGAGATAATCCCCGAGTGTGGACGTAGCCATCAAATTGATGGTGAACCACAATAAATCGGTGTTCTTGTTTTGTGATTGTTTTTAATCTTTTATTTCTGCAATTTCTTTTTCACTTTATTCTGCAAATTATATTCAACATAATCAATAGTGCAAATAAACTTGGAGACAATTAAAATGTATGCAGTCATTCATTTTCCACCGATGATGCTTTCATTTGTTTAGGTGATTTCATTCTAGTCAATAGTATAGGTTTGCATTGCTGCCAACACCAAAACGTATGATGTAAGATATATCCCATAAAATATTAGCCGAGTTTGAAATGTCCTATCAACTGTCCTCTCCATTCATTCATTAATTGAACTTCTTGTTAATTTGATTGCCAAAATCTAATAGTTTGATATTTTTTCTTTTGTTGTTAATGCATTTTAGTGTAGTTGGTGAATGCATTTATCACTATATACAACCACCTACAGTTATTTGTGACTTAATTTAAACATCACCATTTTCAATATGTAACCATATAGAAATAGAAAGCCACCATGTACCTATGGTTTAATTTGCACCACAACAATGCATAGAATAGGATAGAATAAATTTAAATGTCTACAAGATGAAAAATAGTTTATGTTAAATGCATAGAAGAGAGGTACCAGGAAAACCATTATATTAAATGCTCTGCAAGCTTGCAATTGTAATTCAATAGAAAATATATTATGGAAGCAAAGTCACTTAGCAGAGCTCTCATGGATGAAGAAGAAAATGAGGTCATAACAAGCCCAGGTTTTTCCACAAGATTTTGGATTGAGTCAAAAGTGCTATGGAAAATTACAAGCACTGAAATTGTCAGTTGGCTTGTAGTAAATGGTCTCAACATCATTACACAGGAATTTGTAAGACATATAGGTAAATTGAAGTTGGCTTCCTTTTCCATTGTGATCACCATTGTTGTGGGTTTCACTTCAGGCCTCTTGGTAAGTAGTTGTAACTCAACCCACTTCGGTTTTATTTTAGTTTTTTTTCTCTCTTTTAATGGGTCTGTCCACTTATAGTCAGTCATTAGAAGATTCAATGTTTGTGCCAAAAATAGATGAATGCAATCCACAAGAGTTGCAAAGCTGTGAAGTTTCTGCCAAAATGTTCAAGAATAGACCTGTTTTAATTTGTTGCATGTGTAATGTTTCAGCAACAATGTTGATACTATAATTACTTTACAATAATCTTGAATTTTGTCAATTTTTGGTTTATTTTACAGTTGACACTATTGTAATATTTGCACTGAATGCTGAAGATTGAGGAACTTTGTGATTCTACATATAATGTTAGGTTTCTGCCCAGTAAATTTTATCAGATGTAATGTCATGGTGTACAATGGAAATTGAAAAGTAGGTGATTGTGATAATACAAATAACAACACCTTGAAACAATAATGATTATGAAAAAATTAGGGAAAAAAACAAATAATAAATACATAAAAAGCAAGTCTTCATTGTTATAAGCTATCAAAATATGCTCTATTTCTACCAATACATTAGAATTTAATGTTTTCTATATAATTTTGTGATTCGATTCCCTAAGCCCAAACACTTGCTTTGGAAATGAAAGTGTTCACAACAAATGTTATTTTTCTTGCTCTTGTTGAATTTGATGACATATCATGTCTTTATTTCTTTAGTGTTGAGAGAAAAGTTTTGGAGGGTTATGCTATATGATCGAATGATATCCAGGTGTTTGGTTCAACCCACCTATAAATTTTTATTTTCATTGTTGAAAGGCTATTTAGGGTTGAAATTTTTCTCAAGTATAGCATTCTCCTTTGCTATCACTATAGGAAACTACTAAGCGATATTACAATACAATTGGTATAAAAGTATGGACCGAAAAATAGCCTATAATGGATGTAAAACTTGCAAAGTATACAACACATATCCAATAGAAATTGTTCACCTTGTGTTGCCTTTGCCACATTGAAAGCTTGGCATTTAATTGAACATGCAATTATTTTGAGTGGTGCTTCCCTAGTTCAATATTCATGCCTGGGAATTAAATTAGAATTAATACAAACAAAAAAGTGCAGACCTTACTATCAACTAGCAGGTGTTATTGTAGTGTAGGTTTCTCAAAGTCCAGTGATATAGATCTTGGTTGTGAAGCAATCTCTCCAACCCTAATTATGGTGATCTCTCCAGCCCTGATTATGACAATCTTTCCAGCCCTGGTTATGATAGGCAATCTATATTTCTTCCATAATGACAGTAGTACCTGGAATAGCGTCTAGATCTAGTTTGTCTTCTAACGACCTTCAGGACAGGTGATAGGAGTTTGCTATAATTTCACTTAGGTTTGCAGGGACATGACATGTAACTTGCATGGATATGTGTTCTTTGATGATGATTGAACATCTCACATTTATCTACCATTGTATTCACATGATGATGAATGATTGTAGTAGCGATAAGGGTCGGCTAGCAAGAAAGGGACATAACATGTTGTAACTTGCAAGAATATGTGTTCTTTGATGATGATTAAACATCTCACATATATTTGTTGTTGTATTCACATGATGATGCAACATTATAGTAGCACTGAGGGTTGGTTAGAAATGAAGGGACATGAGATGTTGTAACTTGCATGGATATGTGTTCTTTGATGATGATTGAACATCTCAAATTTATTTGGTATTGTATTCACATGATGATGTAAGATTGTAGTGGTGCTGAGGGTTAGCTAGAAAGGAAAGGACATGGCATGTAACTTGCATGGATATGTTTTCTTTGATGATGATTGAATATCTCACATTTATCTACTATTGTACTCACATGATGATGCAAGAATGTAGTGATTTTATATTCAAATCTAATAGAAAAAAATTCCCCAACATTTTTATAGACTTATTTGATACATTATGTGAATGTATTTTGCATAATTTTTTTTTAAGAGGATATAAGTATTTTTTTAGTTTATGAGATTTGTTGAGTTTTTTAGTATAATTTTGGTCTACAAAGTTTTCTGAGTCACAAGTTTTTGAAATATGCTCTTTCAAGTACAATAATTCTTGATGATGGTATCTAAAAAGAAGTGTTGGTGATTTTCTCATTAATCATTTATAGAAACTATACTTTTAATGCATAAGATTGATTTCTTACTCAGATAGGAGTGTATTTAATAGTAAGTTATACTAATTTACTTGATTTGTGTTTGTGCATCTAGAAATCATGTTTTTGTAGGCCTAGTTGAAGGTTGTAGGCTTGAGAAACTGTTAACAAGTCAACTTCCTCTCCTCCTATTCTTCTTTACTTGTACAAGCTTGTACCATTCACATAATGTGATATTTCTCAACACAAACTAAATTCCTTGTGTCTCTCAACAACCATGTTTTCATGCTCATCAAATGGGGAAGTCATTATCATTGAGCTCCTAGACACAACCATAAGCCACAAATATAATCTATTCAAGTGTCATTGGTTTGTCTATATTAATTGTCTCCCGATGACCAAAATTGTTTCATGTTGGGCCCAACCTCTAGCTATTATAAAATGAAAAATGTTGCTAACTTACTTCAATTGAGAAGCACAACAATATAACTTTTAATCACAACTTTGCAACCTGCATGAGGCCCATGTTTTTTTAGTCGTTTTCTATTTTGTGATTAGCTCCCATGTAATGTCATAAAATTACTAGTCAAAAAGCCTTCTTTGTTCTAATAAAGATGTAGACTGAATTTATCTTAACACTCTCCCAGGTAAACCTAGATAAATTCTCCTCCAAAATATATTTCAAACTAGTTACAACATTGTGTCTTACACTTGTATGCAAAAAAGGATTAGACGACTGACTTGCACACATCATTGGATGTACTGTCTAGGAGTCTAGGAGGTTGAATAGGAAAATTGACCTGTTTGATGAGGAAATTGATATCTACTTATTATAGACTAATGAATATCAGAACTATAATTATTGTATTGGATTTTCCTAAGAACTTTAAAAAATTGCATCAGAAATACATGTTTGACAAGTGTGCCTAGTCAAATGTAATAAAAAAACCTTTACCTACACAATAGAATTATAAGGACATTTGGAAAGCTTAGATAATGACTTCTTTTAAAATGTCAATGGAAATTATTGTGACCATGATGAGACTAAATGGGAATTGACTTCATGTGTTTCTTCAAAAACCAAAGTTTAATTACACTACCATCTAATTACAATTGTGATTACATTACTATCTAGATTTAATGATTACTTTTATAGCTACTTGCAAGCCTCATTGGGTAAACTAAGTTGTCCATTGTCACAAGTGATTTTTTCCTTTATATCAATTGAAAAATAGTACAACCCATGGCTATCATTTAAATTCAAAATGTATTCAAAGCATCCTTTGGATTGCAATAAGTTGGGACCTTTCTAGGTGAAAATATTTTGTAAAGGTTGATAAATGGTTGTGATTGTAGATTGAACTTATGCATTTTCCCTTTTATATTTTTATGTATTGGTTGAGTCCAACTTACAGTGTTGAATCATGAGATAAAGGGATAGGGATTGAATTTTCTTGCAAGCATTATAAATTCCCATACCATTTTGTTTTGCACACAACCAAATCTTGCAATGAGATTCCTATAAGGTAACTTTGTAAGGAATTTTGAGGGAAAATGGAGTAGCCCATTGTCAGAATTTCTTCTTGGCCATATATCAATTGAAAAATAGTGCAACACATGGTTATCTTAAAGATATGCAAAACACCTGTACAATTGCAAGAAGCTACTTGCTCCAATAGGGCATTTATAGTTGGTAGTCTTTCATGAAGATTGATAAATGTCAAATGATTGTGATTTTATATTTTTCTCTTTGATAATAATGTGTACTAGTTCTAAGGTTCAATGCTGAATTAGGAGATCAATGGTCAAACATTGAATTTTCTTGTGAGCATTATAAGTTTCCCTGTCATTTTTTTTCCTTGCAGACATCCAAATCCTGCTGGCACATTTTTATAGGGCAACTAGGGCAATTTTTGTGGCATTAGTTTAGGAAATGACTACTTGTTCTCTTTGCATTAACACTGTGTTCATATATTGTGGAAATCATTTGTGTCGTTTATGAATTTGGTTGTGTTCCAATTCAACACAAAGTTAATTTAATTCTTTATGTTATTCAAGGTTTTATAACAACAAGCAAATACAATGCATTTTTGAATAAAAAATATAATCACAATTCTAACCATTTTTAGTAGATTGTAGTTGGTACAACAAAATCACCAAGTGACTCAAAATGAACAAGATTCCCAATATCTTAACCAAAATTGATTTATATAAATATTTGAAGATAAAAATGCTAAAGAGATCTTTTATATTTATATTTTAAAATATTCTAAATTAATAAATATTTCTATAACAAAATATCATTAAGATGATATATTATTATAAATAAAAAAATTATATTATATAGAGAACTATATAAAAATATAATAACAAGTCAAATAATATCATCCAATATATTTTAAAATTTTAAAACACCCAAAAAATAACCAAATAATATATATTCATAAGTAACACAAATAGGATAAACAAATAATGTATACTACGGTTAGAAGGGATATGTTGTTAAAATGGGCATCCTTTTCTCTTAAATAAAAAATGGATATGTAAACTATTTTTTTTAAACTATTATATTAGTCAAGTAAGTGGTAGAAAAAATTAATAAACTTATAAAAGAAAAAATAATGTTAGGGTTAAATCATAGTTAGAATTAATTTTTAAATTAAAAGCATGAGTTAAAAAAAAAAAGAATAAAAAATAATATATGGATTTCAAAATGTTCAAAATTCTTTTAATTAGGTGACTATTAGAATTAGGGTAAGAATTAGAGTTAGGGTAAGCATTAGAATTACAGTTAGGGCTACGGTTAGGGCTAAATTTGAGGTTAGGGTTAGGGTTAAAATCATAGTTAGAATTAACATTAAGGTAAGGGTTAGAATTAGGATTATTGTTAGACTTAAAATTAAGGCTATAGTCAGAGTACAATATAATCAAGGTTATGATTAGAATTAGGGTTTACAATAAGAGTTAGGATTAGGATTTCTATTAGAATTAGGGTTAAAAGTAAGGTGGGTTACTATTAGAATTAGGTTAAGAATTAAAGTTACAGTTAGGGTGATGAAGGGTACTCCCCTTACAATCTAAAACTCACAAAAATAAGAAATAGTGATACAAAAAAATGCAAGAAGGAAAGAAAATATTTTCTATTATCATTGAAATGAAAGTGAAATTACAACATTATATTGGCCATCATATGGGATTTCTAATTACATAAATTTGCAAATTTGCAAATCAGAGCCACCATCTACTCTGCTCTCACCCGCCCTCAATAGCCTCCCCTTACATCCTTTATTTGGAAGGTGTAACCACCCTAGAATCTTCTGGAAAGTGTAACTTCCTCAAGAAGATATTTTGAAATTTTATTACTTTTGGTATTACAACTTCACGGGGTCATAATTTTTGATCCGACAATTTGATTTTCAATTATAATACCTTTTTCAGAAAAGTCTCGAGAAAATATCATGCTCGAAATTAGGGCCTAAAGGCTAGCTACTTTCACTTTCCACCAATTTTCAGGCCCATTCGAAGCCTCTAAGTGCCTCAAAATTGACCCTGAAGATTTTACTAGGATTTTCAAAAATTAAAATTTTAATATCTCTCAAATGATAAATGGTATTGAAGTGATTTCTTCGTCATTGTCTTCAATTTACCATTCTGGAAGGCTGTGTAATATTTCATGTCCAACTATGCATAAATGCAAACATACAAAAATAGTAACCCTACCAAATTTAACCCTTATTGAAAAGAAACAACATTTTTTTTTGGGTGATGCAAGATTTCCCTTACACCCTGGATGCTCAGCATCAAACACCCAACGTATTTTGAAAAGTGACTGTATCACTTCTCAGGAGTTAGAGGGAAACCAAGACGGTTAACCTTGAACTCAAATAACCATGATGAATCTTCAACATGCCTTCCTCTCCGTTTCACCAAGTAATCTACATATTTCTTGTTTCTTGTGCTTCTTCCCACATGGCTATTCAAAAAAATTTCTATCTCCTCCTTTTCTGAAGTAGGTGCTGGAATGTTCCATTGTGCCTCTATTATTTCTTCAACAATTCCTCCCTCATGATATTCTGTTAAATTTGAGATGTTAAACACAGGTGAAATATGAATTCCATCAGGAAACTCTACCTCATATGCATTTCCTGAATCATGCTTCTTCAGGATCTTGCATGGTCCAAACTTCTTCATCTTCAATTTGTTGTATGTGCCAACTGAAAACCTTTCCTTTCTCAAATGAGCCATGAATTCATCACCTACCTAGAACTCCTTATACCTCCTTTTCTAATCTACCTTAGCCTTATACTGAGAATTCATCTTATTGATATGCTTCTTCACCTCGTCATGCAAATTATTTAGGTGCTCAGCAAAATCTCCAGCCTCCGCACTACTCTTCTCTCCTTTATTCATCTTTCTCAATTCAAAAGAATTCATCGGACTACTCCCATATACAATCTAGAATGGTGATTTACTAGTGCTCTTTGTGTCCTCAACAATCTAAGGACAAAATCCATACTCATGTACTTCAATGGCCTCTCAGGTATAGGTAATGGTTGATACAACCCAGTGTTCTAACTTGTTCTTTTTGCCATCTATCATACTCTACAACTTTGTACAAACTTCTTCACATCTTGTTGTAACTATGGCTAGTAATAATTGTCACTAACAAGAGAAATGGTCTTATCTTGACCAAAATTCCCACCCAATTCTCCACTATACTTCTCCTTGATTAGATTCTCTCTCATAGAAATCCTTGGAATGCACAATTGGCTTCCTCTAAATAACATTCCAAATTAGATTAAGAAATCCAACCATCCTGTCCTATCCAATGTAACAATATCCAAACAAGCCTTCCAGGATTTTGCAAAGTCTAGATCTTCTAGATATAAACTCTAGAGTTCATTGAACCCAACAACCTCTATATTCATCTCTATCAAAAAAAAATTCCTTCTACTTAAGGCATCTGCAACTCTGTTTGATCTTCCACTCCTGTGATTCAAAACAAAAGTATAACTCTACAAAAACTCAACCCATTTTAAGTGTCATTGATTCATCTTTCCTTGACTATTGAGATACTAAAAAGCTTGGTGATCAATATATAAAAAAATTATTTTGGTAACAAATAGTGTCTCCATTTCTTCAAAGCCTGAACTATAGCATAGAACTCTTGATCATAGACATAATATTTCTTCTTAGCATCATTTAACTTCTCACTAAAATAGGCAACGGGCTTACCTTCTCGACTCAAAACAACTCCTATGGCAGTGCCACTAGCATCACAATCTATCTAAAAGACCTTATTGAAATCTGGAAGTGCCAAAACAGGTTGCTCTGTAACTTTCTTCTTCAACATATCAAAACTTTTAGCTGCTTTTGTAGTCCACTTAAACTCTTTTCTATCCCCTCTCATTGCTTCAATAAGAGGTGCACAAATACTACTGAAACTCTTAATAAATTTTTTTAGAAAACTTGTTAGACCATGAAATGATCTTACCTTTGTAACACTCCTTGGGGTAGGCTATTCAATGATAGCTCTCACCTTCTCTAGATCCATTTTAAGACCCTCTACTGAGACAAAAAATCCTAGATACACCAACTCCCTTTTGAAAAAACTACATTTCTTCAAATTAATCAACACCTTCTCCTCCCTTAGCTTCTCAAAAAAATTCTGGATATGCATTAGGTGCTCCTCCAATGTCTTGCTGAAAATCAAAATATCATCCAAATAAACAATAAAAAAAATTCCTAAAAATTATTTTAATACCTCATTCATAAGACACATAAATGTTCTTGGTGCATTGGTTAGGCCAAAAGGCATGACTACGTACTTGTACAAGCCTTCCTTGGTTTTAAAGGTTGTCTTCCATTTATCTCCTTCTCTAATATGGATCTGGTTATATCCACTCTTCAAATCTATCTTCGTGAAGTCCTCAACTCCACTCAAATAATCCATAATGTCATCCATCCTTGGCAAGGTAAATCGGTACTTGATGGTGATCTTGTTGATGGCTCTAGAATCTGTACACATCCACCATTCCCCATCCTTCTTTGGTGCTAGTACTGTAGGTACTGCAAATGGACTCAAACTCTCTTGAAACAATCCCTTCCGCAACAACTCTTGCACTTTTCTGTTTAACTCTTCACTCTCTCCTGGAGTAATATGATGAGCTACCTTATTGAGAAAACTAACTCCAGGAATTAGGTCCATCTGATGACAAAAATTTCTTACCGAAGGAAAAACTTTAGGTATGTTATCAGAAATAATAGCCTGAAACTCATTCAACAAATCTGAAACCTCTACAGGTAGCCCAATAGTATCTTCTTTATCAACTGTAGGGATCAATGCAAAACACATATGATCATACTTCATATCTTCTAGGAACTTTCTTCCATCAACCAAAAAAATTATTGCATTACTGCATACATTTTCCTCTACCTCTTTCAAGGGCTTCAACTTATGATGAATTCCATCCTTTGTCAAAGAATAGGTGTTGGCATGTCCATCATGTGCTTCTCGTCAATCAAACTGCCATGGTCTACCTAAAAACATATGAAAAACATCCATAGCCATAATATAACAAAATACCTCATCATGGTAATTTCCAATCTTCAACTTTACCAGACATTGTTCATTTACCAAAGCTTTATGGTCCTTCTGCAACCAAGCAATCTAGTATGGATTTGGATGCCTTCTTCTCTCTAGTTGTAACTTACTAACCATCTCTTCTGAAACAAGGTTATCAGTACTACCTCCGTCAATAATAACATTGCAAAATTTACCTTCACACTTACATCTGGTGTGAAAGAAATTCTTCCTTTGAGTTGGCTCTTTCTCCTCATTCAACAAGGCTCTTCTAGTAAAAAGAACCTCTCCTCTTTCTGCATCCTCATAATGTGAAGACTCAAAATATTCATCTACATGCGCAACTCATGCATTACCCTCAAGTCTTTTATTTGTCATTCCTTGATTTTGAGGACACTCATATGCCCTATTCCCTTCTTCTCCAAATTGGAAACAAGTTCCATGAAAGCCTCCTCTCCTTGGTCCTCGCCCAGATCTTCCTCTTCCTCTTTTGTATCCATTATGAGGATGATAGGTCTTATCTCCTTTCTATTTTTGGTTGCTACTAGATCCTTTTCCCTTATTTTGGTCTTTATTTCGACCTCATATGACCATCCACTAGTCCTTCCTCCATGACCTCCACCTCTTTTCTTAGTTTCAAACCTCCTATTCAACTTCTCTTCTACCTTCAAAGAAAACTAATATGCATCTTCAATGGTAGACATTCTTACCAAACTCAACTCTTCTTGAATGCTCAAATTCAACCCATTTATGTAATGGGAAACTTTCTCCTTGTTGGCCTCAGAATGACCTATTCTGATTAGGACACGGTAGAATTCTTCTGTATACTTCTTAATAGATTTTCCTACTTGTTTCAACCATTGAATCCTCTTCAACAAATCCAACTCATAGTCCCCAGGAATAAACTGTCTTTTCAAATTTTCCACCATCTAATCCCATCTTGTTATTTTCTCTTTTCCTCTTCTATTTCTTCCCAACTAGACTTCTTTCCACCATATGCTAGCATGGTCTTTCAATTTGGCCTTTGAAAATTTGACCCTATATAGGTCTTCTATTTCCTCATACTCAAAATACTCTTCCATGTTATTGATCCAATCGATTAGCTCCTCTAGATTTAGGTTTCCAGAAAAATTAGAAACTTCTATCTTTGGCCTCTTTCCAATCTTGGAAATGACCCTAATCAGTTTGACTTCTCCACGATCCATTACATCATGTCCTTCCTCTTTAATGGCTCTACATTTTAGTGTCATCCTCACTTTCATCTCTTCTTCTGACATTAGCGCCCCTACACAACTCCTCTTGTAGTGCTTGAACTTGTCTCTGGAGGGCTCTAAAACCCTCTTTTGTTACCCAAACATTTCTTCCAACATGATTTCTTCATGGAGGCATTTTTTTTCACAAACCCATAACTACCAGTCCTGGTGCAAATTGTCTCACACTCTGTGATTTGTTTACACACTCAGGAAAACCCGCTCTGATGCCACTTGATGATGGGTATTGGACCCTTACAATCTAAAACTCACAAAAACAATAGATAATGGAACAAACAAAATACAAGAAGCAAAATTTTTCTATTATCACTGAAATGAAAGTGAAATTACAACATTATATTTGCCATCACATGGGCTTTTTGATTACATAAATTTGCAAATCTGCAAATCAGAGCCACCATCTACTCTGCTCTCGCCTACCCTCAGTAGCCCCCCCTTACATCCTTTATTTGGATGGTGTAACTGCCCTAAAATATTCTGGAAAGTATAACTGCCCTAGAATCTTCTTGAAAGTGTAACTTCCTTAGGAAGATATTTTGAAACTTTATTAATTTTGGTATTACAACTTTGTGGGGTCATAACTTTTGATCCAACCATTAGATTTTCAATTGGAATACCATTTCATAAATGTCTTGAGAAAATATTGTGCTTGAAAGTAAGGCCTAAAGGCTAGCTACTTTCACTTTCCACCAATTTTCAGGTCCATTTAGAGCCTCTAAGTGCATCAAAATTGCCCCTAAATATTTTACCCTGAATATTTTACTAGGATTTTCAAAAATTAAAATTTTCATATCTCTTAAATGACAAATGGTATTAAAGTGATTTCTTTGTCATTGGCTTCAATTTACCATTTTGGAGGCATGTGTAAGATTTCATGTCCAACTATGCATAAATGCAAATTTACAAAAATAGTAACCCTACCAAATTTATCCCTTATTGAAAAGAAACAACTTTTTTTTTTGGGTGATGCAAGATTTCTCTTACACCCTAGGTGCTCCTACATCAGACACTCGGTTTGATTTGAAAAGTGACCTTGTCACTTCTTAGGAGTTAGAGGGAAACCAAGATTGTTAACCTCAAACTTAGATAACCATGATGAATCTTCAATAGGCCTATACAACCTAGTTTTATAACTTTTTCCTTTCACCATCTGACATATTCTACAACTTTGTACAAACCTCTTCACATCCTGTTGTAACTATGGCTAGTAATAATTCTCACTAACAAGAGAAATGGTCTTGTTTCTAATGAAATTCCTAGCCAATCCTCCACTATGCTTCTCTTTGATTAGATTCTCTCATAGAACTCCTTGGAATGCACAATTGGATTCCTCTAAACAACATTCCATCTTGGATTAATAAATCCAACCATCTTGTCCTATCCAATGTAATGAGTTCAAAACAAGCCTTCCAAGCTTCTGCAAAGTATAAATGTTTTGGATACAAACTATTGAGTTCATTGAATGTAACAACCTCTATATTAATCTCTATCAACACATTTTTCCTTCTACTTAAGGCATCTGCAACTCTGTTTGATCTTCCACTCTTGTGCTTCAAAACAAAAGTATTAACTCTATAAAAAATCAACCCATTTTAAGTGCCTTTGATTCAACTTTCCTTGACTATTGAGATACTGCAAAGCCTGGTGATCAGTATATAAAAAAAATTCTTTTGGCAACAAATAGTGTCTCCATTTCTTCAAAGCTTGAACTATAGCATAGAACTCTTGATCATAGACAAAATATTTCTTCTTAGAATCATCTAACTTCTCACTAAAATAGGCAAAAATCTTTCCTTCTTGACTCAAAACAGCTACTATGGCAGTGCCACTAGCATCACAATCTACCTGAAAGACCTTATTGAAATCTATAAGTTCCAAAATAGGTTGTTCTGTAACTTTCTTCTTCAACATATCAAAAAATTTTGCTTCTCTTGTAGTCCACTTAAACTCTTTTCTATCCCCTCTCATTGCTTCAGTTAGATGTGCACAAATACTACTGAAACTCTAAACAATTTTTTTTGTAAAAACTTGCTAAACCATGAAATGATCTTACCTCTGTAACAATCCTCAGGGTAGGCCATTCAATGATAGCTCTCACCTTCTCTGGATCCATTTTAAGACCCTCTACTTAGAAAAAAATCCCGGATACACCAACTCCCTTTTTACAAAACTACATTTCTTCAAATTAATCAACAACTTCTCCTCCCTTAGCTTCTTAGAAACTTTCCGGATATGCATTAGGTGCTCCTCCAATGTCTTTTTGAAAATAAAAATATCATCCAAATAAATAATAACAAATTTTCCTAAAACTTCTTTTAATACCTCATTCATAAGCCACATAAATGTGCTCGGTGCATTGGTTAGCCCAAAAGGCGTGACTAACCACTCGTACAAGCCTTCCTTGGTTTTAAAGGTTTCCTTTCATTTATCTCCTTCTCTAATACAGATCTGATTATATCCGCTCTTCAAATCTATTTCGTGAAGTACTTAGCTCCACTCAAACAATCCATAATGTTATCCATCCTTGGCAAGCTAAATCTGTACTTGATGGTGATCTTGTTGATGGCTCTAGAATCTGTACACATTCGCCATTCCCCATCCTTCTTTGGTGCTAGTACTATAGGTACTTTACATGGACTCAAACTCTCTCGAATCAATCCCTTTCACAACAACTCTTGCACTTGTTTGTTCAACTCTTTGCTCTCTAATGGAGTCATATGATGAGCTACCTTATTGGTGTAGGGGATCCATCACCTTGGAATGAAAGGGGAAGGAGTCTTGAATGTTCAACAAATTATTTTAAGGTCTTTCAATCACTATGCAACGAGGAAGTTACAAAATATGCCAAAATAGGATGTAATGCAATAAGTTGTCCATTAATGTCAAAAGGTGACAATGAGGTCTAGGGGGTAGAATAGTTATATTTTCATTTTTTCCTTATGAATAAGGTCTCAATGACCATTTAATATGTATTTGAAGGTTTTTGATTCATAGTAAGTCAATTAAGAGGAATTTGCAAAGCAAAGTTGTAAAAGGGTGGTGATTAAGAACAAAATTTGTCAAATTATAATTTTAAAGTCAAACAAAAAGGTGGTTAAGGTAGTTGGTCAGTTCAAAGGGTAGTTTGAAGTTGATATAATCATATAATTTTGTAATTCCTCGAGATAGAGGTGGGTTGTTCAATTTTTTGGAAGAAGAGCTCTCTTTTGTAAACGTTGATCATTGTTTTCATTGATTTTTTTGAACTTTATTTCTTTGATACAGGCTCGTATAGGTCTATCATGGCTTGAGGTTGTGGGTGTGTATTTATATATTCTTTTAATTATCTTTACATCTATTTTGGGGGTTTAATTCCACCGTTTGTGTGTGGAGTGCAACAAGTTCTAGAGGCTGCTCTGTTTTCAAAAATAGGGGTTTAAGAGCCTCCTAGTGATGAGATCCTCCATTCAACTACTGTAAATCCTCTATGACTCGATGGATGGAATCCATTTGGTTTTTTTAATGTTATCATAGAGATAGGAGTGCAAGGATTGAGTTTTGGAGGATGTGTGGTAGATTTTGAGGGAAAGAATGTGTAGTTTCCATGGGATTTTGAAGGACCAGACCTATAAGAGGCAAGAGAAGTGTTGCTAGAAGGCATGTGAGAGTCTCTGAATCTTAAATAGGTCTAACTAAAGAGTTCTAAGTAGTTGGTGTAGATTGGAAGGGTCCATAATGTGTATTTTCATTAAAGGTGCTTTAAAACCCTAGGTTTCTAGGTTACAAGAAGGGGTTTTTTATATGGAGTCAAAATAAGCCCTTGGGGTCCTAATAACTAGAGATTCCTCTATTTGGAAGTGTAAGTGAAGACTATTTCAGGTTATATTGGTTTTGGAATGAAATATTAGAGGGTTTTTAAAAAAAAAAGGCTAATTAGGGCTTCAAAACAGTGAGAAAAGCCATTTTGGAGGAATTGTTCTGAAGGAGTCTTGTGCACTCTTTTGGTATGTTATGAGTCTCAAAATGGGTATCTGAATCACCTTTGAGTTGGTCAAGTTATGTGGAAAGTATCTGAGTTATGGTCTAAAAACTGGGTTTCCAGTACTACTAGAGTTGAGTGGTGAAATTGTGGAAT
Source organism: Sequoia sempervirens (assembly GCA_007258455.2). NCBI lineage: Eukaryota > Viridiplantae > Streptophyta > Pinopsida > Cupressales > Cupressaceae > Sequoia > Sequoia sempervirens. The sequence goes on along the minus strand of VDFB02152032.1, from coordinate 143,577 downwards.
TTGTGTTTCCAGTGATTGTTGAACTTGAAGGACTATTTGCATTGCTTCATATGAACATTATAATATTTTTGGATCCCTTTTTAAGCCAAGTATCTAATTGGAAAGGGTTTGTTTCTTCTGGCTTTGTATCACTTATTCGGCAAACTGGCTCTAGGAATCAGGTCCATCTGATGATTACTATTTCTTACTCGAGGAAAACCTTCAGATACATTATAAAAAATAATATCTTGAAACTCATTCAACAAATCTGAAACCTCTACAAGTACCTCAATAGTATCTTGGTGCAAGAGCACCTAGTACACACAATTTCAACAATTCATCCTTTGAAGGAAGGCATCAGGAATGTAGGGGTAATTGAGTAAATTAATGTTAAATAAGGTCTTTGAGACTATTATTCATGTAATTGGGGGGTTTTTAAGGTTAGTTGTTCCAAAAATGCAAAGGTTGCATTATTTTGTGTTTGTTGTTAACAAATTGTCAAACAATGCAAAATTAAGCATATGTAAGGGTTAAGTTAGTTTGTGGTCAGTTATAGGCACCCCAAGAGGTATTTTTTAGGTGGTAACATGATATATTATTGTAATATCTCGAAGGGGAGGCTGTTGAAGAAGTTGGGAATGAGTTTCTAATAAGAAATTTGCTATTTTTTTGTGTTTTCCATTAAGAAATTGCTGATCACGTGCATTGTACGACCTATACACATTGTTCCACACTCCAATCCTATAATGGATGGATAGATAATTGAATAATCTTTCTTTTTGCATTGAAATGGTGTTATTTCATTGAGAATCGAGTGAGATATCCTCATTTTACTACCGGGTGGTCTAAAATCCCATGTTTTTCCTATTTTCCTGAACTTTGCTTGGTTGGTACAGTCCGTACAACTCTAGATCTTGGTTGAAGAATGACATGGTATTTTAGGGCACTGAGTCTACTTTCAAATTCTTTAGGTTTGATTGAAAACTATTAATTTTGGAGTGAGTCATCTCTGTTTTCCTGAAACTGCTATGTTTTGGTGCAAGTTGGTGTTTTGAGAGTAATAAAATGATTTTTTAGGGCATTCCACCTACTGTGGCAATTGTAACTTGGTGGAATGACCCAATTTGTTGTAACATAGTTTCCAAATGCTATGGAGGTCGGAGGAAGTGTGTTTGTGGGTTTTGGGTGTTGCCCTAGGTTGAATTTGGGTGATTTTCCTTGTGAAAGTGAGGAACTAAACGATGGTTTATGAGTTTTCTGGAAGAAATAACCTATGTGATGAATTTTAAAGCTTGTGCAGGCATAATTATGAGTGTTTGAATAGGTGGCAGGGTCTGGAAAGGTATGGATGTATGATTTACAATAAACCCTCCTTTTGAAGGCCTAGAATCAAGGGTTTTTGGTTTTGCTATGTTGGAAGAGTGATTTCTGGAAACTAGTGGTGGATTTAGTATTTTTCAGGCATTTTAATTGCTGCCCCAAGGTTTCATAAGGTTTTGTGGTTTTAAAGTGTACCTACTTTGTAAAACTGGTCTAATTCTACTAGCCCTTGGACACGGTGTCTTAATGTTTTTCTATGTTTTGACAAATGAATCTTACTTGTAAACTTGGAAATGTCTTTTTGATGGAATATGGATGCTATATGGATGATCAATGGGTGTTCTTACAGTTTTCTTTGAGGAATTGGTCTTCCAGTTGCTCAGTTGTGAATTGGAAAGCCATAGAGCTGACCCTATGGAAGTTGTGCTAGTTATTTGATTTTGAGTTGGTGTTTGGTTTTCAAAGCTTGGTTGATTGTTCCTCCATCCTGCTCTGCATCAGAGTGGTATTAGAGCAAGGAAGTAGATCTCTTGAATATTGTAGGAGAAGCATTGGAAGATACAAGACACTATGAACTTCAGAAGGTTGGACGAGAAAGAAGGACAAATGAGGCATGCTACCTTCCAGACCAGATGCAAATGCAGAGGTAAGATCTATAAAGTAATGATTGATTCAGGTTCCTTGAGTAATGTTGTTTCAGAAGAAATGGTTTAAAAATTGCATTTGACAAAGTTAAAACATGAATCACCTTACAAGGCATATTGGGCAAATGATAGTCAACATGTTGTGGTTAGAGAGCAAGCATTGGTAGATTTTGAAATTGGTCCTTATAAAGATGTTCTATTATGTGATATTATGCCTATAAGGGGTTTTCATATGATATTAAAAAGGGTTTGGCAATATGATAGATTTGCTATGCATGATGGGAGGCTTAATGTGTATGAAATTGAAAAGGATGGGCAAAGGTATATTTTGAGTTGTTTGCAGGAAGAAGGGACACAAAGAAGGATAGGGATGTGTGGAAAAAGAGAGATGCTGGAGCAAAAGGAACAAGGGAACTTGGAAGAGACAATAGGGTATAGCATAGTTGCAATGGAGAAAGAAAACCACTATGAAGAAGCATTGGGAAGGACAGTGCAGATTGCAGACATATGAGAAACAAGGGAAGTGAAGGTCAAACATGAAATGACCTTAAAAGAGCAAGGTAAGCTTGAAGGTTGTGTTGAAGATAAAGGACAGAAATAATTTTGTTCATTGAAGGTTAATGGTGTTCTAGGACAGACACCTATGAAAAGTATAGTGGTACAAGAAGCTGAGATAGAGTATTGTGAGCAGAAGGCACTTGGGGCAGAGATCTCTCAAAGAGAAGAGAATAAGAATGTAGGAGAATTATCAATGGAGAGCCAAGTAAGGCCTAGTGAGGTCTATAAAGGTGAGAAGCAATGTCTACTGAATGGACAGGGTAATGGGAAGCCACAAAAGTCTGATAACAAAGAAGATGAGTTGCAGCAGGGCAGAAGATCTGATGACAGGGAAGTTTTGAAGGCTGAGAATGTTAAAGGAGAAAGAAGAGATACAGACAAGACAGGTGGGAAGGATGGAGAAAGCCATGAAAGGCTTGAAGATTATAACAAGATCATGATTGGGGCAGTGGAGTGTCCCTTAACAGCAGATGTAAGTGATAAGAAGATAGGGATTGTGAACACAGTGGACTGTGTGACAGAGGATATAGAGGTCAATAAAATAATGGTACTGATGCAAAGCCTAAAAGTCAAGGAACTTAAAGGTGCAGAGAAGATGAAGGAAGAGGAAGATGTCTTTGAGGATGCTCATGAAGACTTATTGGAAGAAGAAGAAGATAAAGTAAAAGAAGGGGCAGTGAGTGAGTTTGTAGGAGAGTGTGAAGTTAATGAGAAAGGTGCAGTCACTTTGGCTGATGAAGAAGATCAAGAAAAATGGATAAGTGAATTTCCAAGAAAGGAAGAGTTGATGGTGAATGGCCTAGTGAAGGCTAGAGGAAAACAATTTGGAAAGTCTCCAATTGGGATGGAGCAGAAAATAGAGAATATGGATTGGATAGGGGTTGTGTATGCTACTGTGCAGATTGTTTTGAGCATGGGAAAGCTGGGAAAAGTTGTGAGGAGGAAAATGGAGAGGCAGAGAATGAAGAGGATTGTTTGCTATTTCTTTGTTTTGATGATTTTGATGATGGAGGTTAAGCCAAGAGTCAAAATGAAAGGTGAAGCATATGGTGTGGTGTTGTGTGAACATGTTGAGAATGTTGGGAGCAGTTGGTTAAGGTATGTAAGTGCAGGTCTGAGATTGACAGTGCAAAACCAAGGAATCAATTCAAGCAAGGGAATGCTACACATGGACAAGACAAAGCCAAAGGTCAAGATGAAGCATCTACAAGGAGTATCAGAGGATGGAGATCCAACTTTGTTGCAGGTGAAGGCTTCCAAGAGACTTGGAAGAATTTTCAAGCCAGGGTGCATGGTGCAGGAGCACCCAGTACACACAATTTCAACAATTCATCCTTTGAAGGAAGGCATCAGGAATGTAGGGGTATTTGAGTAAATTAATGTTAAATAAGGTCTTTGAGACTATTATTCATGTAATTGGGGGGTTTTTAAGGTTAGTTGTTCCAAAAATGCAAAAGGTTGCATTATTTTGTGTTTGTTGTTAACAAATTGTCAAACAATGCAAAATTAAGCATATGTAAGGGTTAAGTTAGTTTGTGGTCAGTTATAGGTGCCCCAAGAGGTATTTTTCAGGTGGTAGCATGATATATTGTTGTAATATCTCGAAGGGGAGGCTGTTGAAGAAGTTTGGAATGAGTTTCTAATAAGAAATTTGCTGTTTTTTGTGTTTTCCATTAAGAAATTGCTGATCACGTGCATTGTACGACCTGTACACATTGTTCCACACTCCAAGCCTATAATGGATGGATAGATAATTGAATATATTTCTTTTGGCATTGGAATGGTGTTATTTCATTGAGAATCGAGTGAGATATCCTCATTTTACTACCGGGTGGTCTGAAATCCCATGTTTTTCCTATTTTCCTGAACTTTGCTTGGCTGGTACAGTCCGTACAACTCCAGATCTTGGTTGAAGACTGACATGGTATTTTAGGGCACTGAGTCTACTTTCAAATGCTTTCAGGTTTGATTGAAAACTATTAATTTTGGAGTGAGTTATCTCTGTTTTCCTGAAACTGCCTGTTTTGGTGCAATAATATCACACAATACCTCATCATGGTAATTTCAAATCTTTAACTTTACTAGACATTGTTCATTTACCAAAGCTTTATGGTCCTTCTGCAACCAAGCAATCTAGTATGGATTTGGATGCCTTCTTCTCTCCAGCTATAACTTACTACCAATCTCTTCTAAAACAAGGTTATCAGTACTACCTCTATCAGTAATAACATTGCAAACCTTACCTTCACACTTATATCTGGTGTGAAACAAATTCTTCCTTTAAGTTGGCTCTTTCTCCTCATTCAACAAGGCTCTTCTAGTAACAAGAACCTCTCCTCTTTTTGCATCCTCAAAATGTGAAGACTCAACATCTTTGTCTACATGCACAACTCCAGCATTACCATCAATTCTTCTATTTGTCCTTCCTTGATGTTGAGGAAACTCATATTCCCTATGCCCTTCTTCTCCACATTGGAAATAGGTTCCATGAAAGCCTCCTCTCCTTGGTCCTCGCCCAGATCTTCCTCTTCCTCTTTCATCTCCATTATGAGGATGATAGGTGTTATCTCCTTTCTAGTTTTGGTTGCTACTAGATCCTTTGCCCTTCTTTTGGTCTTGATTTTGACCTCCATATGACCATCCATTAGTCCTTCCACCATGACCTCCACCTCTTTGCTTAGTTTCAAACCTCCTATTCAACTTCTCTTCTACCTTCAAAGCAAAATGATATGCATCTTCAATGCTAGACATTCTTACTAGAATCAACTCTTCTTGAATGCTCAGCTTCAACCCATTTATGTAACGTGAAACTTTCTCCTTGTTGGCCTCAGAATGACATGTTTTGATCAAGACTCGGTAGAATTCTTCTATGTAATCCTTAACATATTGTCTTGCTTGTTTCAACCCTTGTATCCTCTTCAATAAATCCAACTCATATGCCCAAAGAATGAATTGTCTTTTCAATTTTTCCACCATCTGATCCCATCTTGTTATTTTCTCTTTGCCCCTTCTATTTCTTTCCAATTGGACTTCTTTCCACCATATGCTAGAACAACCTTTCAATTTGGCCTTTGCAAATTTGACCCTATCTAGGTCTTCTATTTCCTCATACTCAAAATACTCATCCATGTCATTGATCCAATCGATCAACTCTTCTAGATTTAGGTTTCTAGAAATATTAGAAACTTCTATCTTTGGCCTCTTCCCAATCTTGGAAATGGCCCTAATTAGTTTGACTTCTCTGGGATCCATTACATCGTGTGCTTCTTCGAATGGCTCTACATCTTCAACCTCATCCTCACTTTCATCTCTTCTTCTGACATCAACTCCTCTTGAAATGCTTGAACTTTTCTCTGGAGAGCTCTAAAACCCTCTTATGTTACCCCAACATTTCTTCCAACACGGTTGCTTCGTGGAGGCATCTTTTCTCACAAATCCATAAGTACAATTCCTAGTGAAAACTGCCTTATGCTCAGTGATCTATTTACACACTTAGGAAAACCTACGCTGATACCAGTTGATGAACGGTACTAGACCCTTACAATCTAAAACTCACAAAAGCAACAGATAATGACACAAACAAAATGCAAGAAGGAAAAAAAAAAATTCTATTATCACTGAAATGAAAGTGAAATTACAACATTAGTTTTTCCATTACATGGGCTTTCTAATAACATAAATATGCAAATCTACAAATCGAAGCCACCATCTACTCTTCTCTCGCCTGCCCTCAATAGCCTCCCCTTAAATCCTTTATTTGGAAGGTGTAATTACCCTATAATCTTCTAGAAAGTGTAACCACCCTAGAATCTAATGGAAAGTGTAACTTCCTCAGGAAGATATTTTGAAATTTTATTAATTTTGGTATTACAACTTCACGGGGTCATAACTTTTGATCCAACTTTCGGATTTTCAATTATAATACCTTTTTTTGAAAGGTCTCAAGAAAATATTATGTCAAAAAGTAGGGCCTAAAGGTTGGCTACTTTCATTTTCCTCCAAGTTTCAGGCCCATCCAGAGCCTCTAAGTGCCTCAAAATTGACCCCAAAGATTTTACTAGGATTTTTGAAAATTAAAATTTTAATCTCTCAAATATTAAATGGTATTGAAGTGATTTCTTTACCATTGGCTTCAATTTACCATTCTATAGGTTTTTGTAAGATTTCGTGTCCAACTATGCATAAATGAAAACTTACAAAAATAGTAACCCTACCAAATTTAGCCATTATTGAAAAGAAACAACATTTTTTTTTGGGTGATGCAAGATTCCTCTTACACTCTGGATGCTCCTGCATCAGACACCTGGAGTAATTTGAAAAGTGACCTTGTCACTTCTCAAGAGTTAGAGGGAAACCAAGATGGTTAACCTTAGACTCAGATAACCATGATGAATCTTGAACATGCCTTCCTCTCCATTTCACCAAGTACTCTGCATATTTCCTATTTCTTGTGCTTCTTCCCACATGACTATCCAAAATGTCTTCTATCTCATTCTTTTCTGAAGTAGGTGTTGGAATGTTCCACTATGCCTCTATTATTTCTTCAAAAACTCCTTCCTCGTGATATTCTATTAAATCTGAGATGTTAAACACAGGTGAAATATGAATTTCATCAGGTTACTCTACCTCATATGCATTTCCTGAATCATGCTTCTTTAGGATCTTGCATGGTCCAAACTTCTTCATCTTCAATTTGTTGTATGTACCAACTAGAAAAATTTCCTTTCGCAAATGAACCATGACTTCATCACCTACCTGGAACTCGTTATACATCCTTTTTTGATCTATCTTTTCCGTATACTAAGAATTCATCTTATCAATATGCTTCTTTACCTCATCATGCAAATTCTTCAGGTGCCCAACAAAATCTTCAACCTCTGCACTACTCCTCTCTCCTTTATCTATCTTTCTTAGTTCAAAATAATTCCTTGGACTACTCCCATATACAATCTGGAATGGTGTTTTACTAGTGCTCCTGTTGACAAAATTGTTATAAAAAAATTCTTCTTGTGGTAAAATCAAATCCCATCCCTTTGGTTTATCTCCTACTAAGCATCTTAGCAGGTTACCCAAACTCCTATTGACCACCTCTATTTTTCCATCAATCTGTGGATGGTGAGTAGAACTAAACTTCAAATTTATCTTCAACTTCTTCCATAATGTTCTCTAGAAATAACCAACAAATTTGGTATCTTTGTCTAAAACTACACTCTTCGGTAGACCATTTAGTTTCACCACCTCTCTAAAAAATACCTCTACAATATGAACAACATCACTAGTCTTATGATACAAAATGAAATGTGTCATCTTTTAAAATATATCCACCACCACAAATACGGAATCACACCCTTTGTGTGTCCTTGGCAATCCAAGGAAAAAATCCATACTAATGTCCTCCCATGGCCTCTCAGGTATAGGTAATGGCTGATACAACCCAGTATTCTAACTTGTTCCTTTCGCCATCTAACATACTCTACAAATTTCTATAAAATTCTTCACATCCTTTTGTAACTATGGCTAGTAATAATTCTCACTAACAAGAGCAATGGTCTTATCTCAACTGAAATTCCCAACCAATCCTCCACTATGCTTCTCCTTGATTAGATTATCTCTCATAGAACTCCTTGGAATGCACAATTGGCTTCCTCTAAACAACATTCCATCTTGGATTAAGAAATCCAACCATCTTGTCCTATCCAATGTAACAAGTTCCAAAAAAATCTTCCAAGCTTCTGTAAAGTTAGGATTATCTAGATATAAAATCTTGAGTTCATTGAACCCAACAACCTCTATATTCATCTCTATCAACAAATTTTCCTTCTACTTAAGGCATCTATAACTCTGTTTGATCTTCCACTCATGTTCTTCAAAACAAAAGTATTAACTCTTAAAAATCTCAACCCATTTTAAGTGCCTTTGATTCAACTTTCCTTGACTATTGAGATACTGAAAAGCCTGGTGATTAGTATATAAAACAAATTATTTTGGAAACAAATATTGTCTCCATTTCTTCAAAGCTTGAACTATAGCATAGAAATCTTGATCATAGACAAAATATTTCTTCTTAGCATCATTTAAATTCTCACTAAAATAGGAAATGAGCTTACCTTCTTGATTCAAAACAACTCTTATGGTAGTGCCATTAGCATCACAATCTACCTAAAAGACCTTATTGAAATCTAGAAGTGCCAAAATAGGTTGCTTTGTAACTTTCTTCTTCAACATGAAATCTAGAAGTGCCAAAACAGGTTGCTCTATAACTTTCTTCTTCAACATATCAAAACTTTTTGCTGCTCTTGTAGTCCACTTAAAATATTGTCTATCCCCTCTCATTGCTTCAGTTAGAGGTGCACAAATACTACTGAAACTCTTAATAAACTTTATGTAAAAACTTTCTAGACCATGAAATGATCTTACCTCTATAACAATCCTTGGGATAGGCCATTCAATGATAGCTCTCACCTTCTCTAGATCCATTTTAAGACCCTCTGCTAAGACAACAAATCCTAGATACACCAACTCCCTTTTTACAAAACTACATTTCTTAAAATTAATCAACAACTTCTCCTCCCTTAGCTTCTCAAAAACTTTATGGATATGCATAAGGTGCTCCTCCATTGTCTTACTGAAAATAAGAATATCATCCAAATAAACAATAACAAAATTTCCTAAAAATTATTTTAATATCTCATTCATAAGCCGCATAAATGTGTTTGGTGTATTGGTTAGCCCAAAAGGAATGACTAACCACTCGTACAAGCCTTCCTTGGTTTTAAAGGTTACCTTCCATTCATCTCCTTCTCTAATATGGATATGGTGATATCTGCTCTTCAAATCTATCTTCGTGAAGTACTCAACTCCATTCAAATAATCCATAATATCATCCATCCTTGGCAAGGAAAATATGTACTTCATGGTGATCTTGTTGATGGATCTAGAATCTATACACATCTATCATTCCCCATCCTTCTTTGGTGCTAGTATTGCAGGTAGTACAAATGGACTCAAACTTTCTCGAATCAATCCCTTCCACAACAATTCTTGCACTTTTTTGTTCAACTCTTCCCTCTCTACTAGTCATACGATGAGTTGCCTTATTCAGAAAACTGGCTCTAGGAATTAGGTCTATTTGATGACTAATCTTTCTTATCAAAGGCAAACCTTCAGGTACGTTATTAGAAATATTTGCTCGAAACTCATTCAACAAATTTGAAACCTCTACAGGTACCTCAATAGTAGATTCTTTATCAACTCTAGGGATCAATGCAAAACCTTCTAGGAACTTTCTTCCATTAACCAAACAAATTCTTGCATTATTGAATACCTTTTTGTCTGCCTCTTTCAAGGGCTTCAACTTATGATGAACTTCATCCTTTGTCAAAGAATAGGTGTTGGCATGTCCATCATGTACTACACGCTGATCAAACGACCATGGTCTACTTAACAACATATGACAAGAATCCATAGGCATAATATCACACAATACCTGAGTAAGTGCACCAAGATGGTTCCCAACAAGGGGGCTTAAGTGGCCACTTCTTTTTTTTTTTGAAATCAGGAAATACTAATGTTGGACGTGAAATTGAGGATAGCTACACTCAAAATTTTGAGATGGAACAAAAACAATGAAAGTGCTCTCGAGTCTACTTTCTAAACTACTAATTTATTTTGAAAATGGTTGAGATTAAGTTCAAAAGAGGGATGTACAAAATTGTTGCTGTTTTTGTAAAACATAACATAGCAACTCTTGTACGACCCTAGCACGGTGAAATTTTTTGTAGTATTTTTAAAATCACTATGGTCAAAAGTTAGCTAACAGATCTAGTTGATGCACGATTTTTCTAATAATTTTTAATGAATATTTGAATTTTTTACTAATTTTCTAATTGGGCACTTCCTAAAAAGCATAATTTTGGTCGTGCTCCCCCTACAAAATTTGGAAAGTAATAGATTTTTTTAATTTTGCCTTTAAAAATTTGTAGAATGGAGTCTAGTTTCTAAAAATGTAATTTATTTGAAATTTCGATGAATAGTTAATTTATAACGAAAAAAACACCAAACACTTCTTTTTGACAAACAAAACATACAAACAAAAGAAATTATGAATGAAAGGCCTAACATTTTTAGAAAGTAAAAAAAATTACATCATTGGAAAGATAAGAGAGAACTTAACATTACCCATGTGTTCGATTTTGTCGATATTCAACTAGATGCAATCCTGATAGTGAGCATGAACCCGATTATGTGAAAAATTGTAGAATTTGCAAAAAGCATGTCTCTGGTCATTGGTAATTCCCTCCAAGCCTTTGGGTTAGTATTCCAAGGCAAATACCAAAGCTAAGGCTCGGGGATTC